>LOJH01008713.1:18657-31048 GCA_001685095.1 Ellobius talpinus
TGTGTGTGTGTGTGTGTGTGTCTTGCTCCACATTTTCAGCAAGCCACAGGGGCCAGACCATGTGTGGCAGGGCTGGAGTCCTTTAAAAAGGAGGTCCTAAGAGACCATTGCCTGAAGTTGGGAAGATGAAGCCTGTTTCACTGGAGACTACGTGATGTTTCAGATGCTGGACCCTGGATCATCGGCCAAGAAAGGCTGTAGCATGGAATGGAGCCAGACCAGACAAGAAGCTGTTGGTGTGGTTGAAGCAGGGATGGAGAGGAGAGGCCACAAGCCCTTTGGAGAAGAGATAATTCCATGAGGAGTTCCAGATGCTTGACATCGAGTTAGAGGACTCAGGGTTTTCCCTGACAGAATCCAGCCTTGCTTTGGTCTGATCTTTTCTATGCCCACATCTCTCCCTCCTGGTATTGGAATTTCCACTCTGTGCCATTGTAATTTTTTTTTTTTCATTTTATAGGGAGTTCCAGTTAAGAACCTTGATTCTCGGAAGAGACTTCGGACTTTCAAATAGTGTTGGGACTTTTATAGACGATGAGGACTTTTGAAGCTACAGTGAATGTATTTTGGATCATGAGATGGCCATGAACCTATGGGCCAGGGGCAGAACATTGTGATTTGAATATGAAATGCCTTCCATAGGCTTACGTGTCTAAACGCTTTATTCCCCAGCTAGTGGGGCCATTTGGAAGGCCGAGGAGCCTCTGGGAAATAGAGCCACACTAGAGGAAGTGGCCACTGGGAGCAGCCTTGAGGTTTTGTATCCTGGCCCCACTTCCTGTTTACTCTCTGATTAGCAGATGCAAGGAAGTCTGTCCACATTGGTGACTGAAGTGTGAGATGGCCAGCCCTCTAGCCAGTCACGAGGCCGAGACCTGAAAGTCGGGTTGAGCTATTACCCATCAACCCCTGCTGTAAAGCCTTACTGCCAGGTAGGGCCTGTGTTCTAAGGGTCCCACAACTTCTCGGAACAGTGCCATTGGATGGTGGTCATGAGTCTGTGGACAGCGCTTCCCATTTGGTTAGTACTAAAACTACTGACGCGTTTTAGTCAGTAGTGCCATTGCTCATCTGAACTTACATTAATGCTATCAGTATTTAGCTCATTATATACAAATCTGCTTACATGGCTAAATGGTAGTTACTAATTGCAATTGAAAAGGCTTAAAACATTCTTTTACAAAGATCATATGACGAGGCCAATTTTATGTCATTTCCTGGGATTCCGGAAGCTTCCTTTGTGTCCTTTCACATAAGTGCTTTGGTAAGCGTTCCAACATTTAAGGAGAAAGAATTTTGTTTTCAGAACGTCCAAGCATTTATTAAGACTTTTTTTTAATGTTACATAAGCACCTATACTTTATATTACTTGTTCTTATTGAACTTGTCAAAACAAAGCCCACTTGCAGTTGAGTTCATAAAAGTGATTTGCTAGGTTCCTATTGGCTATATATTTGGGTATCTGTCACATCATTATTTAGTTCTGTATTGTCTTTGTTCTAAATTACCTTCCAATGACGTACAAACTGTCTTTTATTCATAAAACTCTTCCGGCTTGAATTCTACTCAGTGTAACATTAATATGAGCACTTCCTCTATTTTCTTTGAACATTTTTATGCCATTTTAAGCTCGAGTGTCTCTTATGAACAGTAGTTGGGGTTTGTCTTGTTTTTTGTCAAAGAGAGAGATAAAGAGGGAGGTAAGGAAGAGAGGGAAAAGGAGAGAGAGAGAATAAGGGAAGGGAGGAAGGAGGGAAGAGAGAAGCTATACTTTTGACTTTCTAGAGATTAACTCATTTCCTTCCAGTGATGAACTGGTAGTTGTCACTTCCTTCTGCCCCTTCATTCTGTCACCACATGTCACAGACTCTCTCTTTTTTCTCTCTACTGTGCTGCCATATTGATTAGCTTTCATTAGTTCTTATTTCTTTATTGCTTTAGAAGTTATAAATTCCATTTTTATGAACTAATAGTTATCATTATGTAAATAGCATATGCTAAACTATTTTTATATTTTAATATCAAGACTGAAACAGCACTTAAACATTCTTAGTAACAAAAATAGAAAACTCATGTATAGCTTTAGAAATACCATCTTGTTAGTTTTGCTTAAAATCTGTGGGATTGCTAGATCTCAAAGTAATTCATATCTGGACTCATAAAGGAAGGGAATAAGGAGACCTGAGAGAAAAACTGCAGTTCTTTGTAAACAGTGTAAAGATGTCCATGAAGCATCTGGAGCAGAGAGACTGACTTGGACCAACCTAAATGAGTAAAACTTCTGGACTTAAATCTGATTTCATGTTGATATGGCTGTACATATTTTTACTGAATCTGGATCTGCTTGGGTTGTTTTCCATGTTTGCAGTGCTAGGGATCAGCCTCACACACGTTAGTCAAGCACTCATCAGTCAGAGAGGTTGGCCTCATTTAAGATGGAGACCATGTGGTGGCTTCGCTAAAACTCAGTTTTACAGCACATCAGCAAGTCAGGCTGGGGCTTGTGCTGCCCAGAGCCTGAAAAGGATCTGAAAAATCAGATCCATGATTCAGAGTAAGGATTTCCCTATGGAGGTGAAAGCTCTATAAGCAACTCAGAACCTGTGTGTGTGTGTGTGTGTGTGNAGAGAGAGAGAGAGAGAGAGAGAGAGTGAGTCGGAACCACTACAAGTATAAAGTGAAGGCACCCACAAATTCTGGGGTTAAGAGTTCAGATTTAATCTGACTGACTGAGAAAGCATGTTTTCTGGTCTATCCTCATTCTGTCTGTGCTAAAAAAATATTCTTTGGAAAATCCTAAGAATAATCATATACTTTTCACCCACGGGGTAAATTTTGAAATATCCTCTATTCTGAGGTGTTTGATATATTTAGGAAGCATTATACCCAAAGAGAGTTTTGTTTAAATTCTGTGCACCAGGATTTTAGTTACACATGGATTAGCTGTCCCAAGGAGCCCACCTTATAATCAGAGAGTCATGGTCCTGGGCCATCTGTGGTATATTTAGGTATGCCACATATAGCTTGTTCTTTGTAAAACTATGCGGAAGTGATATTCCACTTTTTTTTCCTGGTTTTAACAATCTGTTTAATCAATTAGTAAGATCTCTGCTGAAACTATGATGCCATTGACTGTTCTGTTTACTGAGAGGTTAGAAAATGATCTAAGAACATGGTTTTGGAGATGAATCAACACTTACCTCATCAGAAGTCCATGCCAGGTGAAGAATCAGGAAACATCAATTAATTGTAGGTAGTGGGCACATATGAATTATAAGGAGATGGGATGGGTTTTCACAGACCGTAAGGAAAGTGTAAGTAGGTTAGAGTATCAGCCATAGTGAGTTTTTAGACAACATGGCATGTAGTATGTATCACAATTAGTAGCAGAAGGGCATTGATAATCCCATGTAGAGTGGGGTATCTGAATCGCAGTAACTATCATATGATGCAGTAGTTCCCCAAAAGGACAGTGACATTTGGAACTGATATTTTTCAATAAAAACAAACAGATAACAAGTGGATAATATTGAAACCTCAGATGATGCTAGTCCTTGTTGCATTTGCTACTTTTCTATTGTGTGATAAAAATACCACAGCCAACATAACTTAGAGAAGGAATTGTTGGGACTTACAGGTCTAGAGGGATAAGAGCCTGTCACCTTTATGACAAGAAGATTTGGTGAGTAGGCAGGCATGGCTTTGGAGCAGCAAATTGAGAGTTCACATCTTGAACCATGAACAGGAAGCAGAAAGGGAAAACAGGAAGTCCTAGAGTCTTTAAACTCTCGACCACTTCCCCCCAGTGTTATACTTCCTCCAGAAAGGCCATACCTCCAAAGCCCCCCAAATAGTGCCATCAACTGTGGACCATTTCATTCAAACCATCATGCTCATAGAGATTGTTTTCCCCTATACCTGTAGCCATGATAAAGTGTAGTTTGTAAATTACATTGATTATGAGATTAAAACACTAACAATTTAATAGAAAAACTATTGCAATATACTACATCCCTGCCTAGAGGTGGCACCACCCACAGTGGGCTGGGCCTTCTCATATAAATCATCAACCAAGAAAATGCTCCACAGACTGGCCTACATGCCCATCTGATGGAGGCAATTTCTCAGTCAGGGTTCCCTCTTTATCCAGGGAACTCTAGTTTGTAAAGTTGAAAAAAACCCAAAAAAACTAATCATCATGGCTTCCAACCTTTAAATCTGCAAACCATACCTTCTTCTTGGCCCAGCCATATCATATTAATAACTTACGTCTATCTGTACAATCCAGAAGGATACAAACCATGTTTGAACCACAGGATTTTAAAATCAGAGAACCCATACCTTGCTTAAAAATTGATGCCTCAAGCTGCTTTGGACAGTGTTTTTATCATAGCCAGAAAGAAAACTAATACAGAGGTCGAGAATCAATTGACTCAAATCAGTTTAAAGTAACAGAAGGAAAAATAGACTCTGCAAATATTTGGAGAGGAAAGAAAGAATATGGTGATTGCAACTAGTAAGGAACAATGAAGGGCCAGTGAATCCATGTTTTCAAAGATTTGGATGGACAAGGCCTCAAGAAGGGGCATGAGTTTGGACCTAGTAAGTTTCAGATTCCTGTTCAAGAGGAAATGTTAAAGCGATTTGGGCTTCTGCATCTTAAGTTCAAGTCTGAGGATGAGGGGAGGCACGTGGTTAGCAGTGAGGAATCAGAACATTCATGTCCGTCCTAGAGAACAGGAACAAAATTCTCTCTGGTGATTGAATTGTGCTCTTCATAGCTCAGAATCCAGAGCTTGTCGCTCCTTCCCAGATTAGCTTCTGTGTTAATTTCTCTTCCATCCTGCTGGTGGGATTCAGGAGAGTTAGAAGGAGAACCGAGGAGGAGCATATGTATGTAGCCCACTCGAGTAAGTGACCCTGTCAAGTCAGGTGATGTTCTCGCTGGCACCAGGACAAGAGGGATCCTTTGCATGTTTTCTCTTGTGATCTGTTGAAGTAGAGGAAGGCTACCTGGAATCTGGGTTGCACAGATGGCCAAACCACCATGTCTACCACTTGACTCTATTGGATTAGGCTAGAAGCGGTTAAATGAATGCTTCATCGTGTGTCTTTCCACATAAATGTGTGTCCTCACCCACAGACAAATTTAGAAAACTGTGCGGTTTTAAGGAAAAAGGAGGCTGTTTGTCTAAAAGATGTGTAATTTTCAAAACCCAGGTAGCAATCTCAGCTCTTGTAAAACACCACCCTGAATCATGCCATTTGGAAGCAATCTGTACCTACCGTGATACACTGCAAATAGCCTGGGTTCCAGGACTGCAGAAGTCACAAGTCCTGCCACGGCATTGGGAGCCAATGCACTTTAGAGTTAACTGTCCATAAGGATCCAGGGCGGACCACTCCACTGTTTTTCCTCCATCTTCAAAGCTCCAAGCCACAAAATTCCCTATCACCCGGCATTGTCCTTTCTCTGTAGGAAGTTGGAAGACAGCTATTGTATTAGTCCTGAGCTTTTGTGGGGTAATATTGAAATGTGAAGTGAATATTTCTCTGTAAGGAATAGCTGCCTTTAAGTTCATTTGTCTGGAAGCCAGGAAGTAACACCTCGGTGGGGTTGTTGCACAGGGGAGGGGGTAAGCAACAGAGAGTGTCACTGCTTTCCTTGACATTCCTAAGTGTAGTGCTTTAACGGCATAATGCATTGTTTGATACCATAGAAAAGTATGGCACTTGTTTGATTTTATTTCTATGGGATCTTTAGATGTTGGAGGTCTATACAGGTATATTTAGTTGAAATTTAATTAAAAAGCACTTAAAATTAATTTTAATATGGATGTAGTAATAACCTAGTGCTCCGTTTTTAGATTTGTGTTTTTGACTGTGGGGGATACCTATAGACACCAGGAAACTAGAAAGAGGCCATTGGTAGGGAAGGGGAAGAAAGAGCTTTAGAGAGTGGGTAGTAGGACACAGGGGACATGCAGAGGAAAAAGGAAATGATGGGGAGGGGGGTTTAAGTGGTTAGAGGGATGGAAGAGTATAGTAGATGTGGGTGTAGGGGCAGGGATAATTATTACAAGGATGCTTGCAAAAGCCATATGGAAACACACACACACACACCATATAAAAGGGTTTAATTGGAGTTTTCTTCACAGGGAAAATGCTTCTCCCAGAAACCAAAGGTTGCCAAATGGAAAGCCCAGTGCCAGCTGGGGGATCGTCCCCTGGATTTGTTGGCCAGGGCTATCCCAGAGAACCTCAAAACATACAAGCAATTGCCATTACTCTTAGTTAGCTAGCAGAACTCAATGGTAAGACCCTTTTGCTGAAGCCCATATCTACAGTTTAGTCACAGAGTATGGAAAAATCGAGGTACTGACCAGGATGTTTCCTCCTTGATGGCTAGACTTACTGCCATAGGATGCTATGTGGGCTGATGGGGAGAAAGTCTTCAGAGGTTTTACCTAGCTGTGAAACACATGAGCTACAACATGAACCAGCATGGTAGGAGGAAGCACATACACTCATAGTCCTCTGAGGGGAGACTACTATTATTTTGCTAAGCAGATAGCATTAAAATGCTTTCTAAATTCATATCTCTACACCCATGGAGTACGGCAGCTCTCAGAGCTCATTACAAAGGTGTCTTTGTGCAGTAGGTGCTCAGAACTAGTCAAAGAGCAGTGGCAGTGGACTCCTCTGCCACACATGCGACATCTGTGTTATACTCACCACTCCCAAGGCTGGAAGAAGAGGTGGAAATATCGTAAGAAGCCAGAGATCGTGGAGGATCAGAGTGAAATAGTGTCCTCTTGGTGTGAAAGGATCACTGCACTCATGACCTTGCCGAAGCTGTGGTTGCCTTTACAAGGCCTGTATAAAATCGAGTCAGACAACAATTCATCATGGAGGGGGGAACGCCTTGTGAGCTCCTGACTTCCTGAGTTCCCACTCATAACTGAGGAGCTATTGATAACTGGTGGCTTTGGAGGGAGGGGGAATCATATTTCTTTAAGGGTGTGGTATGTGGACCAAAATCCCGTGGATGGGCCCATGCCCACGAATATATGAGCAGCACAAATTGGACTTGGTGAGTTATTAAAAAAATAGTGCACAAAGTTGGGAGGCAGTGGGGAGGAGGGAAGTGGATCTATGAGGAGCTAAGGGGAGGATTACGTGGAGAATATAATCAAACGTAGTGTATGCATGTATGAAATTCAGACAAAATAATAAACAAATTATGTTAAAAATACATATAGACAAGTACAAGAACCGTAAGTACATAGTTTACAGGAGGGTTAAATGAGGTTGGGAATGGATAAAGGAGGGAATGTGTGGAGGCACAACTAACACTAAAGACTTTCTGAAAAGCCATATGGAAACCTACTCGTGTAGTAGCCTTTTAAAATATGTACATGTCAAAAAAGAGTTTAAATGGAATCACCATAGAGCAGGGGACACATCATCCCAACTAGAAATTATATGCCATTAAATAATATTCCTAGTGCCAGGAATGGGTTACATATTTTTGAGTTGTTGGTCAGTGGTATCCCATAGACCTTCCAAACATTACAGACTATTGCCAGTGCTATTAGCTACCCTCCATAATTTGATGGTAAGACCATATTGCTGAAGATACCACATATGCATGTTATCGAGTATGAACAAAGCTAACTGGTACTCATCTGGAAGCTTCACCCCAACTAGTTGGTTTTCATCATGCAGGAAAGTACTGTACATGCTAGTAAAGGAGACGATAAATTATAAATCAGTCTCACCCAGCTACATACCCTGCAAGTTACAATAATGATCTACCTGCAGGGTATGCCCACTGGTGCAATAGTGGCACAATGTTATAGGAGCAACCGATTACTTTTTGATTGGATTTAAGACCCTTTACATGAGATGGTGCCCTACCTTTAAGGCCTGCTACATGAGATAGTACCTTAGCTGACTCTGGCAACGATGTAAAAAACCTGAGGCTAGGTAGGTGATGGACCCTTGGGGAAAATTTATTATTATTCTGCTAAATGAACATAGAAATAAAATGAGACCCAATGACATGTGTTATACCTGATGCGCCACTCAACTGTCATCACAGAAGCTTCTTGCGATAGATGCTAATTAACGGGTAAGTGTGCAGAGAATAAAGAAAATTTGGATTGCTCAGCCCTAAATGAGGTATCTATATTATAGCCCTTCTCCAAAGGCTCAGGAATATTTTTAGGAGATGGGGCAAAGATATTCTCAGAGCCAGATGTGCTGGACGGCTTCAAGGAAGCAGTGTTTTCCAGACACAGCAGGACAGATTACACAGGAACTCACAGAGATTAAGAAGTATGCATAAGACCAACAAACACTCCAGCCAGACAACGTCCTAGACTAGAGAAGGGGAAGTGGGCATAAGTCCCATCCCCCAGTCGAAAAACTATTTGAATTGATTGCTGGGAGATAGAATCTTTGTTTCTTCCAATGGAGTAACAGTGGATATATAGCAAATACATTCCAGTGCTGACCCCATGCTTAGGAGTGTAATAGTCAGCCAACATAAATTTGATGCTGTGTTTTCTTTAATTCTAAGAGAATGAACATGAAGTTGGGGAAGAGATGGGTGGAGTTGGGATAGGGGAATGATTGTGCTAAAAATATATAAAATTTTCAAAGATAAATAAAATAAAATAAATAATGACTTAAAAAGCAATTACGTTATTTAAAGAGTGACTATTACTCAGATTAAGCAAGACCACAATGCCAATATTCTAGAATGAAGTCTTCAGTCCCTTTCCATAAGCAGGCCTTAGAGCTACTGCTAAGATACATTGACTGTGAAATGTGTGTGCGATTCCTATTCTTCCCAGCATAAGTGTATGTGATGCATTCAAGTTAATTCATTCATAGGTTTTGCTAGGTCGTTCTCCATTGTGTCAGTGCACCATCATTTATTTATTGATCCTACTGTTGATAATTTTTGGATTATTTCCTGTATATTGTTATTATAAATAAAGCTAGTATAAAGATTGTGTGTGTTTGCATTTATATTTTTCTTGGACATATACCTATGAGTGAGGTTGGTTGGTACAGGCTAAGTAGTTACCTTTTGTAGTAAATACAAGGCAATTTTCCAAAGTGGTTATACCAATTTCTGTTCTCATGAACACTATAAGAGAATTCAGCTGTGTGACCCCAGCATCAGCAATAAATGGGTATCCAACTTTCCTTTCTTCTCCCTCCTTCTCACCTCTCTTTGTCTTTCTTCAGTTTCGAGACAGGGTCTTCCTACATAGCCAAGGCAGGCTTTGAACTTGCAATCCTTGTATCTTCCCAGGGTTTGGATTGTAGACATTCTTCATCATGCCTGGCATGATGCTCAACTGAGTGTGTAAGTTACATCTCATTTTGGTTTAAAATTTCATTTGTTTGATAAGCAATAAGAGTTAAGGAAATATTCACATAGGTTTATTGGCTTCTTGGCATTCTATCATATGGATTTCTTGTAAATGTTGTTAAAAATTTTATTATTTCAGTGATTTGTACTCAAAATTTATAACCCATTTTCTTCATTGGTAATGGATGCTTTTGAGTGTCTGTGTTTAATAAATTATTGCATATTCTAGGTTATCGAGGCATACTATTGTTATCTCCTATCAGCTTTTCTTTTCTTTTTCACATGTGTCCTGAGTTATCATTTTTCTTACTCTTCCTACCTTTCTCTTCTCCTCCTCCCTCTCATTCCCCTCTTCCCTCTTCTTCTTCCCCTCCACCCCTGCCCTCTTCCTCCTCTTCCTCTTCTTCCTTCTCTTCTTTTTGAGACAGGGTCTCACTATGTGGCCTGGAACTTACTGTGTAGACTCTTTCTTAAGAACATACTTCACACTTCCTCATTGCCCCTTATTTTCTTCTTTGTCATATTTCCAAGGTCTATAATGCATCTTTGCTCCTGACTTTGTATATACTTACTTCATTGTTCTGTTCCATTTCCCAGAAATGCCCCAACTTATTAATAAACAAATGTATAAAACCTTGATCATCGGGAGGTTAAGGCCCCTACACTCTGCTATTTGTGGATATTGTTTTGACTGCTCTTGGCATCTATTTTTGAATTATATTGTCAATTTCTGCAAGAACTTCTCTTGGAAAAATTTTAATGAACCTTTCATTTACAATAATAATTGGTTTTTTTCTCACAGGAAAGTCACAAAGTGTACTCATGTGCCTCCTCATCTGGTTTCTCCCACAGCTCACTTCTCCCGTCCTTCTGGGGCATTCATCAAATCTAAGAAGTGGATGGTGACACACTACCATTAGCCCACTCCGGACTTGATTTGGGTTTACCAGGGTTTCCATCAGTGTCCCCTTTCTTGCCAGAATGCAGCCACACACCACATTCAGTTCATCTCTCCCCAGTCTCCTGGGGTCTGTGGCAGTTTCTCATCTGTCTTTGGTTTTCTTTATGACTTTGGCAGTCTTAAGTACCGGCCAGTCATCCCAGAGAACAGCCCTAGCCTGGGGCTTTTCTGGCTTTTATCTTGTCATTTGCTAGAGCAACAGCATTAGGATTGGAGTGTCTCTTGCCAGGTCACAGTGTACCAGAGTTAGGATATTTGTGTGAAGTTGCTGGTGCTGTCAACCTTCTTAACTCGGTTGGAGGAATATTTGACAGGTCTTTCCATTGGGAAGCCATTTCTCTTTCCCTGCTTAAGTCCTGCCCACTCTAACAGGGCATGGTAGGTACTGAGCCCTACTATCTGTGGAATATAGCTTTGTATATTACTTGAAATTCCATGAGAAAGAGTCAACTAAATCGACATATGTTTGAATCAGTGTGGACTCATATTTATACATATATAAATTATATATATATTTATACTTTGGATAACAGTTTGATATGTCTTCAGTATTTAAGTCTCCTGCTTTAACCACAGAGATAATTTTCACTGGCATCCTTGACAACACCTAGACTTTTGCTGGCATAGCCGCTCGTGTTGTACATTTTTCTGCTCCAGTCTTAAACAGTTGATTCTCCTGTAAGCTCTGAAGAATTGTGTTGGAACCTGAGTTCTAGCAAGGCTTTGGGTGTGCTTACTGCTTCGAGATTTTGAGGCCTACTAGTGGGTGGAACTGGGAGATACAGATCTATACCTATCATATATGAATGTGCATATAAACATGTATGTAGATATGATGTATGTATGTATGTCTATATTGAATGCTAACATTTCTGGAGTTACCTCTATATCCGTCGGTGTATATGTATAGACTATACATCTTAGGCTATATAGTTTATATTGGCATTCTAGGATTTCTTTCTTATTTGCCAGTGAAGCCCATTTTTTGATAATAAAACACCTGATGCCTATCACTAACTACTTACGTGTTTGTTTAGTTTGGTATGCAAGTCAAGCAGTTTCAGAACTTTCGATCCATATTTCATGAGAAAGACATTTATTCACTAACATAGGATATTTATGTAATTCCCTCTCTTGTCTACAGGACTATTCTTCCTCTTGTCCACAGAGCTGTCTACTTCCTATCTACTAGACTGTTCCCTCTTGTCCCCAGGACTGTTCCTTCCTTGTCCACAGGATTGTTCTCCCTCTTGTCCCCAGGACTGTTCTCTCTCTTGTCCCAGGACTGTTCTCCCTCTTGTCCCATGGACTGTTGTCTCTCTTGTCCCCAGGACTGTTCTCCCTCTTGTCCCCAGGACTGTTCTCTCTCTTGTCCCCAGGACTGTTCTCTCTCTTGGCCACAGGACTGTTCTCCCTCTTGTCCCCAGGACTGTTCTCTCTCTTGTCCCCAGGACTGTTCTCCCTCTTGGCCACAGGACTGTTCTCCCTCTTGTCCACAGGTTTGTTCTTCCTCTTGTCCACAGGTTTGTTCTCCCTCTTGTCCCCAGGACTGTTCTCCCTCTTGTCCACAGGACTGTTCTCCTTGTCCCCAGGACTGTTCTCCTTGTTCACAGGACTGTTCTCCCTCTTGTCCACAGGACTGTTCCCCCCTTGTCCCCAGGACTGTTCTCCTTGTCTACAGGACTGTTCTCCCTCTTGTCCCCAGGACTGTTCTCCTTGTCCACAGGACTGTTCTTCTTGTCCCCATGGCTGTTCTCCCTCTTGTCCACAGGACTGTTCTCCCTCTTGTCCCCAGGACTGTTCTCCCTCTTGTCCCCAGGAATGTTGTCTCTCTTGTCCCCAGGACTGTTCTCTCTCTTGTCCCCAGGACTGTTCTCCCTCTTGTCCCCAGGACTGTTCTCCCTCTTGTCCCCAGGACTGTTGTCTCTCTTGTCCACAGGACTGTTCTCCCTCTTGTCCCTAGGACTGTTCTCCCTCTTGTCCCCAGGACTGTTCTCCCTCTTGTCTCCAGGACTGTTCTCCCTCTTGTCCCCAGGACTGTT
>LOJH01008714.1:0-29265 GCA_001685095.1 Ellobius talpinus
CCCGCGCGGCCCCGGCCCGGGAGCAGCTTCAGCAAGCTGCTGCTGCCCTACCGCGAGGGGGCGACCGGCCTCGAGGGGCTGCTGCTCACCGGCTGGACCTTCGACCGGGGCGCCTGCGAAGTGCGGCCCCTGGGCAACCTGAGCCGCAGCTCCCTGCGCAATGCTACCGAGGTGGTGTCGTGTCACCCGCAGGGCTCGACGGCCGGCGTGGTGTACCGCGCAGGCGGCACTGATCGCTGGTACCTGGCGGTAGCCGCCACCTATGTGCTGCCGGAGCCGGAGACCGCGAACCGCTGCAACCCGGCGGCATCTGATCGAGACACGGCCATCGCACTCAAGAACACGGAGGAGCGCAGTCTGACCACGCAGGAGCTGGGCCGCCTGAAACTGCGCGGTGGTGCGGGCAGCCTGCACTTCGTGGATGCCTTTCTCTGGAACGGCAGCGTTTACTTCCCCTACTATCCCTACAACTACACGAGTGGAGCTGCCACCGGCTGGCCCAGCATGGCGCGCATCGCGCAGAGCACCGAGGTGCTGTTCCAGGGCCAGGCGGCCCTAGACTGCAGCCACGGCCACCCCGACGGCCGCCGCCTGCTACTTTCCTCCAGCCTGGTGGAGGCCATGGACGTCTGGGCCGGCGTGTTTAGCGCGGCCACTGGAGAGGGCCAGGAGAGGCGCTCCCCCACCACCACGGCTCTCTGCCTCTTCAGGATGAGTGAGATCCAGGCGCGCGCCAGGAGCTGCAGCTGGGACTTTCAGGCGACCGAGCACAACTGCGTAAGTCCTGTCCCTGGGGCCCAGGAGGAGACTTGGGTCCCATTTACCAAGTGTCAGGTTCACAGGGCCAGCGACTCTCCGAGACTGCAGGCTTCTCTAAAGCGCAGTCTGAGGTTCCCAAAGAGAAAGTGTAAAAAGGGCGGCTGGGTAGGGGGGAGGATTGGAGGGAGGTTCAAAACTCTAGTGGCTGCCTTTCGTTCCTTTTAGTCCAAATGCGGGCGCTTGTTTGGGACTGAGCTTCCCCACGCCACTTCCAGACCGGAGACTCAGTAGGCATGTGGGCTTGACCCGTTGGGTCAACAACAGTTACTGATGCCCTCACAGAAAACCTATCAAACCTAAGGACTCGCTGCCACACCCCGGCCTTTGTAAAGCTGCCCCCCCCCGCCACCTCTGGATGCAACCCATGTGATGTGGTCGGTAGAGTTGTGGCCTGCTCCACACTGGTAAATAATGCTACGGTGCAAAAGCCACTCGCAGACCGCCCAGCGTGACCCAGTGCGAGGGGGCGGGGCTGTGGCTGGCCAAGGGTGGCTGTGGTCTCAACCTGGCAGAGAGAACCCGAGGAGGCGGGAGGCAGCTGGTGGATACAAAGCCTCACCCTGAAGAGAAGAGCCTGGGGAGGTGGAAAGTGTCGGGGTGCTCCAGGCAGTTTCTGGGCTGCAGATTCCCAGACTAGATTGCGGGGCTTCCTGGCACCACCCTTGCGTTATGCTTGAAGCAGGCAAAAGACACAGCTTTCCCTAGAGCTCATAGGGCAGCCACAGCTTGAAATCTTGAGATTGACAGTTCTTTGACTGGAAAATAAAGCGACAGTTCAAGAGGGTCTAGTTGATGGGGATTATGGAGGCTTTGTACACTTCTGCCGAGGCCCTTGCCCTCCCAAGGCTGCTGGCAAGGAACTCTGCATATGGCTCCGGAGAGGGAAGCGTGCCGAGAGCCTCCTTAATCACTGGACAGAATTAAAGGAGCAGAAATTGAGGGCTACAGGTGTTGCCATTGTTATGCTATAAAATAAATCAGAGGAGGAAAGGCGAGAAGTCTTCACATAGAGAACTGTTGCATGTACCTTTATTGTGTACTAAGGCGCCTGCAACGTTGACTCTGGAGCATATTAGCGTGCGGGCAGAAATACACTCCCCTCCAGCCCTTTCTCTGCAAAGCACACCTTACCAAATGTTAATCTCAATTCCAGGAGGAAAAAGCTTCCAGTCACTTGCTTCTTCTATGTTGGGGCAAGCACATGTCATCTTTATTTCACTACTAGTCTAATTTTAACAAATACATAAAGAGCACACATTGCCCCCGGCTTAGCCTTACTATAAGCATAAAACTTAATATTTAATATCTGCTTTTATGTCTCTTCATAATCTAATAGCCAAAGTTGGGCAAATCACAGCTTTATTTCGTTTCTGTTAAACGACTTGAAATCCTACACCCCCACCCCTGATTTTTTACTTTGCTTCAAGCTTTAGGCACAGTTTGTGGGGTTAATGAGAAGACAGCCCTGAGGCCCACAGCGTGGAACCACGGTGGAAGCCCAAGCTTTGCCATCTGACAGCTGTGTCGATGTACAGAGCCAAAACATTTCTCTTGATTGCGTCTACCTATTGGGTACTGGAGGACTCGGTTTCCTTCCAAGCCCAGCATGCATGCTGAATACACTCAAAATCCAGTTCTGGCTCAGTCAGGTGTTCCTACTTGCACAGGATGGGGAGGGGCAGGCTTAGTCTAGAGCTGTTTTTTCCACCTTCATAGGGGCTCCTGGAAGAGAGCTGCCCCTTGGAAATCAAACAAGGGATAAACACATGCTGCCAAAAATCTGTAATGGGGAAAAATAATGAAAACAGGTCCCTGTACAGCATTTCTTACTGCTGTTATTTATTGAGGACTCCCGGGGCTCTCAGAGCTGCGTGTTCTGAAAGATGGGGTCTCTCCCCTCTGAGCTTGTCATCCAAGCTAAATGATACACTCAGGTTCAAACAATAGCATGTCACGGCTGCACAGGTGGGAGTTGGGAGTTTTGCATTTTTTTCATTTAATTCCTTGCTGCATTAGAAAGACTTAATGGGACAGCATTTTAAGAACATTTGAATGAATGGGGGGAAAAGGTGGTAGTTTTGATGGAAAAAGTGACAATTTTCTAACCAATTAAATAGGCAGATAAGATACTTAATTCAACAAATAGTTGTTTGACGCCTGCCTGTGCGAGCAGTGAGCTATGCTGGGTGCCACAGATTCTGCCAGCGAAGGGACAATAGCAGGTTGCAACCCCGTTTAATGGGGTCATGGGATCAGCGTGGCCTCGGCTGTCACTCACGAGAAATGTTGTCATGTGATTGCATTTCATTTTCAGGTCCTGAATGTGGTTTTGAATGGCATGCTGAATTATAGGCGCCTAAAACAGGAGCTGGACCTGAAACACTCTATAGAGGGAGCCCCAGCAGATTGCAACAGCTAGCTAGCTATTCCTTCCCAGCAAACAGCCCCCCATTTTTTCTTTTATTTTTTCATCAATGATTCACAGGCTTCATGGCTCAAACGTCTAGATTGGTTTGCCTTCCCCTTCCCCCTCTGTTCCCAGCTGGTACTTCTGTTGCCCATCTTCCATCAACCCATGGTAATGATGGAACTGGCCAGGCAGCACTTTCTCATCTCCTGGTGCTCTTATCTCTTAACCGTTGATTCTCTCATCCTTCAGTTTTTCCTGCTGAGGATTACTTTCTGAGATGCTTGTGCAATGAGTGATTTACACACAAGGCATTTTCTTTTTCTGCCTTGCCACCAAATTTCCATGTGCTTTCGCAGAGATAATCCGTGAACTGTAACCACCAAGTGCAGCACCCTGATGGCTGGTCTCTGCATTCCCACTCTATGAGGCCCCTGATGTGCGTTTGGCTAACACCTCCTGTCCTGGGATAGTTTTATGTCAACTTGACACAAGTTAAAAGCCATCTGAGAGGAGAGACCCTCAGTTGAAAAAAAGGCCTCCGTAGGATCGGACTCTAAGCATACAAGCCTGTAGGTCATTTTCTTAATGATTGGTGAAGGGAGGGCAGCCCATTGTGGGTGGGGGATACCTGTGGCTGCCAGTCCTAGGTTCTATAAGAAAGCAGGCTGAGCAAGTCAGCGGACAGTCCCCCTCTACGGCTTCTGCATCAGCTCCTGCATCCGGGTTCCTGCCATGACTTTCTTCAGTGGTGAACAGTGAGGGAAAGGGTGAGTAAATACACCCCTTCCTCAGCATTTGGTCAAGTAATAGAAATCTTAACTGACACACCTCCCCGCAATGCTTCCGTGAGTCCTTCCATAAGTCCGGTTGGTCGGTTCGGTCGCGCACATCACCTGTCTGAGCTCTATGCGCTACCATACAGTTGGCGAGTTTCGGGCAAGGGGCTGGAGGTTGAAACATACAGAGACACACAGAGAGACTGAAACACGGACTTCTAGTCACTGGTAAGAAGCCCTTTCTTCAAGAGCTCCATGGAGGCTTATATACCCAACAGTCAGGTGGGCCAACAGGGCCAACCTTATCCTCTGATCCTCAAGGCCAAGGCAACATGTGCTCGTGAAGCAGAGCTGGTAAACAACTTTGACACAGCTTTCAGTAACTCAAATCAGGAGGAAAGTAAAGATCTCTAGCAGGGAAGAGCAGCTGGAGGCCAGGACTCCAAATGGTCCCAACAGGTTCTGTGAAAGGCATCCCATTTTTCAGATGAAGAAGCCATGATCAGTAACAAAATAAAAGTCTCCCAGTTTAAACCCAGGCCTCCCGGCATCTATTTATATATTCTTTTTGCCAATGTGGTACTTCTAGAACGTCTCCCTGAAAGTCCCCTAGTTAAGAAGGCAGCAAGTAATTGTCACTGGGACAGCTTCTCCACCTGTGGGTCGTGACCTCTGGGGTGGGTCGAACGGCCCTTTTACAGGGGTAGCATACCTGTGAAAGTATACCCTGCATATCGGATATTTACATTACAAATTGTAACAGTAGCAAAATTACAGTTATAAAGAAGAATGAAAATAATTTTATGGCTGGGAATCCCCACAACGTGAGGAACTGTATTAAAGGGTCACAGCATTAGGAAGGTTGAGAACAATTGTTATAAGCAGTCATATGAGCTACCGAACATATCAGTAGTCACAGTGTGCTATATGGAATGTAGCTTGTCACCTTTCCTGACAAAGGACAGTCAACCCAATCCCTGCGTTGAGTCTGGGACCTGTTATTTAAATAATTTAAAACCCTTCAGCCTCTATACCAGCGATTCCCAACCTGTGGGTTGTGACCCCTTTGAGGGTCACATATCAGATGTTAACACTGTGATTTGTAACAGCAGCAAAATTACAGTGATGAAGTAGCAACAAAATAGTTTTGTGGCTGGGGGGTCACCACAATGTGAGGAACTCTGTATTAAAGGGTCGCAGCCCTAGGAAGGGTGAGAACCATTGGTCTAGGATGTAGCTTTGAGAATAAAGCATGCCCTCTGGAGACAGTATTTGCCTCCAGTCTTGGGCTGCGCTCTAAACCTTCACATGGTTTGCTTTCTTCATTATGTTCCATAACTTACCTGTGTTTAGATTAATATAGCAGCGAACGTTTTTAATTATGTGCATTAATTTATGAAGTTAATTTCACTTCCTCTCTGTCTCTGAATGCCTACTACTTTTGGCATACCAATGTGTGGAAATGTTTGTGTTTGAGTCTAGATTTGTTTGGCTGCCATAGTTGGGTCTTGGAGTTGCCTGTGGATTAAATACAGCTGTTACCCCTCTGTAGAGGGTGTTGTATTTTCTCATAATTTGGCTCAAACAGCTGACCCTTCTAGTTCTACCTGTCGCAGGTGGCTATGTCCCCTTCTTCCGTACTCACGTAATTCTAAAGCCTGATACAATTCAATTGTCATGCAGGTAACCACAACATGATTTCATAGTCTCTGCCAGCAACAGTCAAGACACATGTTGCTACTGTGTGTAGCGGTGATGTCCCAATTCTACTTGGCAGTATGACCCGCTGACCTCAAAATACAGTCTTCCTGTGATGTTTATCCTTCCAGTCCCTGGTATGATTCTGTCTAGCCTTTTTGTTTTCTGTAGACTAGATGGTGAATTTTACCTTCATATACACATCTGACATGCAAGGGTGGATTCAAAGGGACAAATGTAATGACAGAATCCACTTAGAACGAGGGAAAAGGCAATCACAGCTACTATCTCCTGAGTAGTTATTGTGGCAGGGTTTGTGCAAAGCAATTTACATGCCTTATTTTCTGTTGATTCTCTGTCACCATATGAGGCAAGGACTTCAGTTATTATGGTGATTAGAGATGAGAAAATTGAAGCCGAGAGAGCTTTGGTTAAGTTCCTAGCTTGCAAATAGCAAAGGATTTAGAACTTAAGTGGTCTGGGTCTAGGACCTGGGATCTTATCTATTGTTGTGAATCCTCATTCTCTACAGACACTGGGTCCTCCTGCCCTTCCTGTCCTACATGGAGCAAGCGAAGCTCAGTTGCCGGAAGGCCAGCTGTTTGTAGATATGGCAGAGCAGAGAATCCTTGGCTGTGAACTGAGTTTCTGAGTTTACAGTTATTGCCACTGGAAGGGCTGTCTGATGCCAGGTGTGGTTTCTCAGCCATTAATTTCTAGTTAATATTGTCCTTGGCACTGGGGCCTGAAAATAACCTTCACAAGTGTTTGCTCTTAAAGCTCTAGTACCTAGAGCTATGTAGTTAGAGATTAAGACGTGTCTATTGAATGATGAGCAAGGGGAGGATCTTGTAGGATCACGTTGGAAATGAAATAAATGTATGCTGTACTTAACAGCAAGACTTTCCTGGTTCTGGTTGCCATGTCTCCCCTTAAACTTTGTCCTTTACCTAATAACTGCTATGTCAAGGATCCCTTCTCTTCAAGTTCTGGGTTAGAATAGATGGTATTCTATTTATTTTTCTGACTTTTCTCAAAAATCTCTGTTCATATCAGTAGCCAGACTGCTTGTGTTGCCTGTCCGGGAGGTATCGCTGATCATAGAAGCCTGCATGATTGCAATTTCTGTGGTTGATTTAACAACATTTAAATTCTAGAGGGAAGGGCTTCTAGGTCAGGGATTTTTTTTTTTTGAGACAGGGTTTCTTTGTGTAACAGCCCTGGCTATTCTGGAACTCTGTAGACCAGGTTGGCTTCAAACTCAGAGATCCACCTACCCCTACCTCCTGAGTGCTGGAATTAAAGGCATGCACCTGGCTTAGGTCAGTGATTCTTTAAGTGTGGTGTGTGAACTACCAGTGCCAACGTCACCTGGGAATTTGCCAAAAATGTAAATTCTTGGACCTAACATCAGACTTACTAAATCAGAGACTCTGGAGGTGGGTGGAGGGTGGGGCTGGTGTTGAGTAAGTTTCCTACAAGATGAAAATGTTCCATCCTGCCAGGAAGCAACTCAAAATGGCTTCAGGAAGTCCCTGAAACTGAGCAGACTCTCTAAGCCCCTCCCTGCCAATGTAAACAATAAAAGCTGAGAGTCCCCTCAGGCAAATAGCACTGCCAAAAAGACCTGAGACCAGACCAACTGCCTGGAAGAAGCAGAAGCCAGAGCTGCCAAGAAGAGGTTTAGACCACAGTCACTTGGAAAGGACACTCTCCAACCTGTTGAGCTGCCTGTAGGCTGTGCACTGTGCTCCAGGTTCCCAGTTTCATGAGCTGTCACCCTTGCTGGGGTGGGCTTTGGTGATACAGGGGTCTTTGATACATTCCTGCTCCTGTTCGTAACCCAGATAAAACTCATTGTTTCACCAAGTTGAAATATGGTGTTACCACATCCTTTGTTCTGTTGTGTCCACCTATCTGGGGTGAGCAGACGTGTACAGCATCTACCCAGGAAATGGCCTGTCAATCAGAACAGCAGGCAATGTGTGGGTTTGCTTGTTTGTAGAGTTTATTTCATTTTATGTGTATGGGTGCTTTGTCTGGATGTGTACCTGAGCAGCATATGCATGCAGTGACCCTATAGACCACAAGAGGGTGTCTGGTCCCCTGGGACTCGAGTTAACAGATGGTTGTTACCTGCCGTGTGGGTGTTGGGAATCTAATGTGGGCCCTTTAGAAGAGCACAGTGCTCTTAACCACTAAGCCATCTTTCTAGCCAGCAACCTGTGTTTTTAATAGGCTTCAAAGTGATTTGCATCCATGCTTTAGTAAAAGTAAATTCCGTTGTGTTCCAACTGTGGTGCTTGGGATAGGGATTTTCCCATTTTCAGCCCTTGCATTTTACCATAAAATGCCATAAAAAGTAACCATTTAATCCTTTTACTCATTTTCTTTCCTGTTTGCTCAAAGGTGTTACCTAGACAGATTTTTAAAGCCTTAACATTTTGGAGGCTGTATTCCAAATCTCGTAAAACCTGTAGTTCATAACTAGATTTTCCACATTGCGTGACAACAGTTTATTTGCATTTTATCCTAGGATGTGGAAGGATTTCTAGAACCTTCTGAACCAGAGCCAATTCTACATATCAGATATGCTCTCCAAGGGTTTTCTTCTGTGCAGTGCCAATCCTGAGGCCTATCCTAGCTGGGCACAGTTGGTTATAAAGTTGTCCATGCATCAGCTCAAGTAAGGGAACCAGGGGTTTCACAGACAGAACCCTTAGGAGTCATGTGATAAGCTTGGCCTTAGAGCAGCAGAGACAGTGCCTTATAAGAGTTACATGTGCAGTCCCCAGAGTCAGGTCAATGAGCCAAAGCTGCCACTTAGCAGATATGCAACCTTGGGCAAATGGTTAGCCTCTCTGTGCCTTGCCCTTTCATTGGTATGTATGGATTCTGTTTAGGGTATATGGTTCTTGTCTGAATCCATGCATTCATATGGAGTGTAGGTAATGTGTGTATACGTTGACTGTCCCCACCACTGTGATTGGTCGTGGAGACAGGATGATGCCCTGGGATGTGGGGTTGCAAGTGGCCATGAATTGAAGGCAACTTGAAGGATCTCTGCAATACATCAGGAAATGACGCATGCTCTTTCTAAGGTTCTAATGTCCTGTAGTTAACTTGCTAGCTTGAGGGCCCAACTCCACTATGTTCCCAAGTAGCTTCGTCTGCTTCCTCAAACAGGTGTCCTTCACTGTGTCTACCTAAATATGCCTCAGCTTGACCCAGACTGTATCTTAATACCTTCTGTTTTGGCTACTAACTGCCGCTGGGTCTCTAGGGCATTTAATTCAGATCACCAGGAAAGAGATGGAATTGAGCTCAACCCAGCTTTTCACACCAGATCATGAACACTTGTTTAACGTAGGCACTTGCTGCCCTCAGAACAGGTGCAAACTTTTGATCCAGTCAGAAGGAAGTCAAACACATGATGGTCCCTGCAAGTCCTGAGGAATGAGGGAGGAGCCAAACTGAGCAATTCTTAACTATAATAGCATGATGTCATCTCAAGGTTTCCTGGTGACTGTTCCTTCCTTGGATATGTATAGGCACATGAAAACTGAGAAGCCTCAGCTGGGCAGTGGTGGTGCACACCTTTAATCCAGAGGCAGAGGCAGGCAGATCTCTGTGAGTTCAAGGCCAGCCTGGCTTACAAAGAGAGTTCCAGGACAGCCCGGGCTACACAGAGAAACCCTGTCCCAGAAAACCAAACCATACAACCAACCAAACAAACAAAAACCCAAATGAAACAAAGGAAATCAAAAACTGAGATGTCTCAAAGCCACCATGGGGACAATTAGTTGGAATCATGGGTCTCATTTATCAGAGCCAGGGGAGCAATAGCCACAGGTAGGTAGGTTGGTTGTTTGATTTGATATGCTCACAAATTTTCTTAGTTGTAAGATTCTTGATATTTTACTGATATTTCAGTTACCGTAGCTGATTCCCCTTTATTAAAAATAACTTTTTCCTCTCACAGTCCTCTCACAGAATATATTCTGATTACAGTTTCTTCTCCCTCTACCCCTCCTAGTTCCTCCCCTGCTCCCCCACACCAGATCCACCCCTTTCTGTCTCTCATCCAAAGACAAAGGCTTCTAAGAGATAATAATAAAGTAAAATATAATAAGACAAAACAAAACTAATATATTGGAATAGGACTAAAACAAGGAAAAGAGCCCTCCAAAAGGCACAAGAAACCAATATAGACACAGACCCCTCTCATTGGCAAACTTAAGAATTCAATAAAAACACTAACCTGGAAGCCATACTATATAAATAAAGGGCATGTAAAGTAAAAACAGAAATCTAAAACTTAAAAAAAAAAGCCATGGCCTGACGTTATGGGACAAGGAACCTCCAGTGAGGCCGTTGGGTTTATTTTCTGTTGGCCAACTACTGCTGGGCCTGCAGCCCAGTGAGACTCCCTTAGGGAAAACTAGATTTTTATTTGAAAGTGGTTATCGGTTGGCGAATGCTTCTGGGTTAGTGTTGGAGAACATCCACTTCTCCTCTCAGCTCTAGGACCCCATCTTGTGCAGACCCGTGCAGTTCCTGTGCATGGTGCCTCAGTTTCTGAGTTCATCAGTCCTATTGATTCAGAGGGCCTTGCTTTCTCGGTGTCCGCCAATCCCCCTGGCTCTTGCATTCTTTCTGCCTCCTCTTCTGCAGGCTCTGAGTCCTGAGGGAAGGGGTTTGATGGAAACCCCCTGTTTGGGGGCTGAGTGTTTCAACAGGAGCTCTGGGTTTTGTATTTGTTCCTCTGCTCAATTATTGCTTGCAATGCTTTGCTCAGAGAAATTAGTTGTTAGGGAACTTGGTGCTAATTCTAGCCCCAAGGCCCTGCTGTTACGTGGAGTTCATCAAACTTTTTTTTTGGTGAAGAGCCAGGTTGTCAATATTTTAGTCATTGCAAATGACTCTCAATCTCTTCATTTTGATTAATCTCTTAATCATAGCTACTGACCTCACATTGTCCTTTGAATGAAGCCAGGAATGCTACGTAAATAAACTCCTAGAGCTAGGTCCCTGTGAAATGTTATGAACACTGAAACCTAAACTCCTTCTAAGTTTTACTTGTCATGAGTTATTTTCCCCCCATCCCCCAGAAATTTTTTTCAAATGATTTAAAAATGTAAAAACTATTCTTAGTTCCTGGGTCATTCAAAATATAGGCCAGATGTGGCCCACTGGTGGTGGCTTGCCAACTGCTGCTCTCCTGGAGAGCAAGCCTTCTCTGAAAGGTCAGCTACTCACTCTTGGAGTATCATGGCGGAAAGAGGCTTGGAAACCACAGGGACAGGTGCCAGTCACCCTCAGCACAGGAGGGCCTAGAAGGCCGCAGAGCAGGCACCTGACGCTTGAGCGGTGTCTTGACGCTTAGCGAAGAAGGTGCAGAAGGGAGCTTTGGAGAGCATCCAGCTTGGGCACAAGTGAGATATTGAGTGGATCTCTGAGCCGCAAGCCACTCACCCAGGCTGGGGAGTGTCCAGAAATAAGTGTGCAGGGCCAGATGGCGAAGGATTTAATGAGACAGGCAAAGGTGGGTAGATCTACCCCGATGGCTGCTTTCGGACTTTCCAGACCTTGCTTTTTAAAATAAACACTTGCCCAGAAGCTCCATATGTTCAAAAGAACAGCGGGTCCTCTTTGACCTGCTGCTCCGGGAGAGAGCCTTGCCAAGTTCAGGGGTGCTAGATGAAGCAGGTTGCAAAGTCTCTAGATCCTATGGCTTGCCCCCGCCCCACCACGCACACACCTGTGTCATCGCAGGAATTTCTGCTGAGCTTGGTGAGAAGACCAGGACGGAGGCTGCAGGAAGCAGAAAGTGGTTTAGAAGCATACCCAACCCCAGTGTGGTTGAAAAAGATCACTCAAGATAATGTGGGTAAAGCAGCCGATTGCAAAAAATAGCCATTGGTTGAGACTGGTTATTTCTTGAATTTATATACAGGGGTCAGGAGCGTGTGAAACCGCTTCTGTTGGCCGTAAATAGGGAAGACAATAAATGTGTAACAAATAGGTATTTTTACACTAAAATGATAGCTAAAACTGAAGCAGCCATCATATAGCAATGCTCTGAACACTTATTCAGTATTTTCCCCTTTAATCCTTACCATAATTTGACAAAGTAAGGAATGTTGCCACTCCCAGTTTGCAGATGGGGGGGATGGTGATACTTTGTTAACTCTCTCTGTGTGTGTGTGTGTGTGTGTGTGTGTGTGTGTGTGTGTGTGTGTGTAGAAGGGAGGTAAAACAGATATGTGGGGGGAGGGTGAGTTAGGGAAAGTTCAAACAAGAGTCCTTAAGAGCTCCCCTAGCCATAGCTGGGTCTGTGCTTTGCTAGCAAACCTGAGCACAAGTGCTCAAGGGAAGATGATTGGTGAGTGGGAGAGAGCAAACTGTGAGGGTGGCTGAGGGTGGGAGGAAGTGAGGGGAGGAGTAGAAGGAAGCTGCAGCCCATCCAACAGAACCCCTAGGCTGTGGGAAGAGATTAGATTTTCTTCCCAAAGCCTAGGAGAGCTTTTGAAGGGAAGTGAAATGATTGGATTTGAATTCCTAAGTAATGGCTGGCCTGTGGGGAATGGCTGGCCCTGTGGAAGCAGGGAAGCCTGCGGGATGCTCTTACAGTATTGCTGGGACAGAAATAATGATGCTGCTTCTGGTCAAGAGTTGAGACAAGGAGGAGGCAGATGGATTCTTTCTTATTGTCATGGGCCAGTGGGGGACCTGAACGGAGTCCGACCGTGAGTGTAAAAAAGTGGCTGGGAATGCTTATTAAGAAATGGTTTTGAAAAATGTTGGCAGCCTCATTAGAAGATGGCTTTAAGTGCTGCTGGTTTCTGGGTGCCTTTGGGACATTCAGAAAGAATGATGAACCAGGCATCGGTAATACATTTTAGGAAGTGGAACCTGCTCCTCCCTAAAACTTGGAATGTGCCAGGCTCTGTTTGGCCCACTCAGCCCTGTTGGGACTGTGTGCGCCCTGAGGGAAAGAATGGAAGTTTATTTGGCTTAGGGTCCTGGAGGCTGGGAAGTCTGTTGGCATGGTCCTGGCATCTAGAGATGATCTTCTTGTCACATTATATTTTTCTTTTTTATTTGTTCCTTTTTCATTTTTTTCTCTCTTTTTTTTCTTTTTTCCTTTTTCAAGACAGGGTCTCTCTGTAGCTTTGGAGCCTGTCCTGGAACTTGCTCTTGTAGACCAGGCTGGCCTCGAACTCACGGAGATCCGCCTGCCTCTGCCTCCCAAGTGCTGGGATTAAAGGCGCGCGCCACCACCGCCCGGCTTCTTGGCACATCTCAACACAGGAGGTGACATGGCAAGAAAAAGAAGTGCATCTCAGATATCTGTAGAACTTCACTAATGCCATCCTTTTGTAGAAAAGATTTATTTTCATTTTGTTGGTGTTTGTGAGTTGCCTGCATGTAGGTCTGTGTACCATGTGTGTGCAATGTCTGTGGAGGCCAGAAGAGGGCATTGGATCCCCTGAACCTGGAGTTACTGATTGTTGTGAGCTGCTGGGTGGGAGCTAGTGAACCTAGTTCTCCCGCAAGAGCCATTTCTCCAGTGCCATCTAATCTTAATGACCTCCGAAGGGTCCCACCTTCAAATACTAATCACGTGTGGATGTGGGGATTCCGTTCTAACCGTTCGAATTTTGGAGGATGCATTCCAGCCACAGCAAGGGGAGTGGCCTGGCTAGTTTATCTTTGTTTCCTGTGAGGCTACCTAACACACACAGCGAGTGAGCCCTCAGTAAGGTACTATGAACTGCTGAGAAAAGGGGTCTTCATATAATGGAGAAGACAGTAGTGAGGGAGCATTGAGATAAAGGCTTCCAAGATGTGCTGATGCTGGGGCTGTATTTATAGGAATAGGAGAAGCCAGGCAGTGTGAAGGGAAAGGGTGTTTCTGGGGACTTCTTGCTCAGTAAGGCGGAATTCCTTGTCGGAGCCTCCCTACCCCCAACCTGGTTGAAGAAGCGTGTTATCTAACACACCAGCTGTTCTTCATCATTGCTTATTGGCCTCCCCTGAAGGCTCCTCTCTGCCACGGTGACCCCTTTTAAGAACTGGATTCCAAGTACTGACCCGTGCTTCTCTGAGTCAATAGGATCGGAGAAGCCTGAAGCAGCTGGCAGCAGCAGGTGTCGCCTTGTGTCAGGACCCCCATACTCTGCAATATTTATTTTCTTAGCCCTAGCCTTAGTCTTGTGTGGTGGGCCTCTGATGAAACCCATAGCTCTTAAGCTTATTTTTAATGCATCAAATAATTTGGGCTGCCAAATAAACCGATTATATTGCTGTTCAAATATATCATTGTATAGTAATATATCTTAACACATTCAACAGCAAGATCTAGCAGCAGTAACCACCATAATCTCAAAGTAGAGATGAGCCTAAATGATATTTTGAGATATCGGCAGCAACTATGAAATGATATGAAAATATCTGATTTCTTTTGGTGACAAAGGCATGGCTTCATTTAATGCTACTGTGGCCTGCATCCAAAATGAAGAGAAGTGCTGCTTCAGTTAGAGCTTGCTGAAATAAAGATGCGCCTGCCTCCCACTGTATCTCCTGGGTTTCTTGAGTTCTGTCCACTCCAAACCATTCGTTTAAGTTTGAGAAACCATAATATGAAATGTAAAGTGTCTCATTTTGTGGCAAAGCTCACTTGGTTGACTTGTTTCACCTATGAACTTACTCCTATATGTATTGTATAGGTCAGACATTTAGCCAATGGCAGATGGATGGATGGATGGATGGATGGATGGGCGGGCAGATGGATAGATGGATGGGCGGATGGATGGATGGGCGGGCGGATGGATGGATGGGCAGATGGATGGATAGATGGGCAGATAGATGAATGGATGGATGAGCAGATGGATGGATGGATGGATGGATAGATGAATGGATGGATGGATGGGTAGATGAATGGATGGATGAGCAGGTGGATGAGAAGACAGATGAATGGATGGATGGATGAGCATATGAATGGGTGGGTAGAAGAATGGATGAAGAAAACGCAGAGAGGAGAAATGACTGCCTAAAGTCTCACAACTCATAAATAATAGAGCTATGTTCATAAAAGTATATATTAAAGCACCTCTTGCATTCCCTTTAATACTCAATTCTTTATTTTTATATTACATTTGTTTGTTGTGTGTGTACATGAGCATTCCATGGTTCACACGAGGAAGTCACAGGATAACCTTCAGAAATCAGTTCTCTTTTTCCACACGAGGGTCCTGGGGATTGATCTCCTGCTCTTTACTTTGTATTTTGTTGAGAGCGTTTGTTCCGCTCTTAGAGCCACAGCATTTTATTATTTTGTTGTTGGTTCTGTTTATGTGTTGTTGTTTTGAGGTACAGTGTCTGTACAGTCTTGCCTACCTTAAGCCTTGAAATGTAGCCCAGGCTTGCCCCCAATCCACGACCTTTCTCCCTAAGCCTCCTGGATGCTGGAAATACAGATGCGCCCCACCATAACCAGATTTAGAGACACATTTTAAATAGTAATATTCTCAGTCAGTAGGCTGTCTATGGATTAAGAAGCTAATAGATCCAGAAGCTGTCTCTTATGAGTTATTGATGGACTGTGGATACGAGATTTGAGAAGGCCAAGATTCCTGATGACAGAATGTGTGGAGTGGTAGGGTTTACTCTTGCTCCCCGATGCGGAACCAAGACCTGCTGTTTGCAAGGGACAAATCTTGGCTCAGTTGAAGAACTCTGTAATGATTAAGCCTACTTAGCAATGTTCCATAGTTGCCTGATGAGATATTGATCGGAAGTATTCAAACATTGATCCGTGTGTTTATTTATTAATTCAATAAACATTTATTGACAATTTACTATGAGTTAGATGCTGAGGTTGAGCTTGCTTTCAAAAGTAGAATAAGACAAATGGTGGTAGGGCCGAGAGTCTTCTGGGAGATAGACAATAAATACAACTTAAAAAACAATTATAGGTGTTCTGAAGGAAATGAGTGGAATGCCATGGTTCGGAGTAACAACTGGGGTGGGAGTCGGGCGAGTCAAGCTCCTGTGTAGGTGAAAAATTCACTTCAAACCTGAAAGATTTAAATGAGCGGGTCCAAAAGGGACTTAAGGGGAAGAAGCAGAGAAATAGTGTGTGGAGAGACCCTACAGTAGAAAGATGGTAATGCTACTTCTGAAATAAAGTTGCTATGGAAACAAAACCAGCTTGAAGGAAGAGAGCGAAGTGCTAAGTCCACCATAGCCAAGGGGCCAGCTCAGGTGAGGTCTGGGAGTCATATAGGTGTAATTTTCTTGTTTTGTTTTTTTGAGTCAGGGTTCCTTTGTGTAGCTCTGCTGTTCTGAAACTTGCTCTGTAGGCCAGACTGACCTCAAATTCACAGAGATTCACCTGCCTCTGCCTCCCAGAGTGCTGGGATTAAGGGCATGGCCCACCACTGTCTGGCATGGGTAGATTCTAAGTGTAGTTAGGTGTGCAACATTAAAGAATGCTGAGCAAGTGTCAAATTTGTCTCAAAGAGCACCTTGATTGTGGGATGCAGGACAGGTTGTGGTTATAAGGGAGAGACTGGTGGACCAGCAGGGAGATGCTGGATGCTTAGCCTGGCTGGACGCTGTGGAGATGAGAGACCGGTGGACCAGCAGGGAGATGCTGGATGCTTAGCCTGGCTGGACGCTGTGGAGATGAGGGACCGGTGGACCAGCAGGGAGATGCTGGATGCTTAGCCTGGCTGGATGCTGTGGAGAGGAGAAGGACATGAGAGTGTTGGGAAATCTGCCTTGGACAGGGGCAATGATGGCAGTAGAGGACCTGGGGTTGACTGGTGGTTTTGTCGATGTGTTGTGCTAGAGTATTGATGGCCAAGGCGACCAGAAAGACAGTCTGGATGCCATTTTTCAGCAACTCTGAAGCCATGCATGGATTCTGGTGGTTCTCATTGCACAATTAAATTAGTGTATTTAGAAAGGTCAGAGAAGGGAGTTGGCACTAGTCTGCACGTAAAGGGTGCTTCTGGCATCTTGTGGACAGAGACCCAAGATGCTAAAAAGGTCTGTATCCCATGGGACATGCCTCATAATGAAAATTATCCCACCCAGAATAATATTAACTTCCTGTCGACAAATGTTGGTGGGACCGTCTTCCTCAGTTTAAAGATGCATGGCAGGCTGTGGTTGTACGGGAGAGAGTAGTGGATCAGGAGGGAGATACTGGATGCAGGAAAGGTTTCCATGCTACCTGCCACTCCCAACTTTAGGGGAACGATTTTAGCTGTCTTTTCAAAAGTATTTTTGCTGAAATCGGTCAGAGGGAAGGAAAGAGATTGAGATGGGGGTGAAACAGGAACAGAAAGCAGGAAGGAAGAAGGATAAAGGTCTCGGATCATCAGGTGGGATTAGGAGGTGGAGGACACAGGGCAGAACGGAAGAGCCCTGTGAAATATACGCATCTTTCCAGTGCCTTCTCCAGGTGAGCTATACCCGGAGACGGCATCACCCAGTTCTGCCCTCAACTCTGCTGTTACTGTATCAACCTCCTGCACACGTTGGGCTTTTCCTATGAATTTGAATCCCTATGTAAATTTCCCCTGGTCACACAGATGCCATAAACTTAGTCAGACCCAATCGATTATATATATTCCAGAAGAGTAGGTGGGACATGGGCAGCCTGAACGGCTGATAAAGTCCCACTTCAACTCAAGTGAAAGCTGCTTTTTTTCACATTTTTTTTAGCTTGATGAAGATGATTTCTTAATGATTGCATGCTTATGATGTCATTTGATTCTCATGGCGATGCTGGGACTAGGCAGGGCATGAGGTAGGGATGTGTCCACTGTGCAGTGTAGTGACCTGAAGGATCCCCTTGCCCTGATCCAGCCGGCTGTAAGTGGAGAGCAGGGACCAGAACTTGGATGCAGAGTTTTCCTAACTGTAAGTGGCTCCCTGGTGAGTCACACATAGCAAACGATGGAGGCATTGTTTGAAAACAAGGGTAACCCCTGGGAACAGAATATAAAATGAGCGGCCCGAGAGGGCATCTTATCAGCCTGAGAAATTAATAAGCACCAGATGGCACTCTCTTTTGTCTTAGAATGAAAACCCAACGTTCGGAAGTCTTCCTAACAATGGGTTTGAGTGAAAGGCTCCACTCTCTTTTGGTGCCCAACGTTGGAGACCCAGCTTTGTGGATATTTCCTGTATCTCTTACCACAAAAAACATCATCGGGTACCTCACATGGCATCATTGCTCACATGTGGAGACAAAGCTAAGGCTGGCCTTTGCCTTGCACACCCTAGAAATCGTGGCTTGGTGGCCCCTGGAGTTGCGTGGAATACAGCTGTGGTGTTTACTGGCAACAAAATAGAAGTCGCCATAAAGGAAGGCAACCCTATTGCTTTTGAATATGCTCCCTGATCCCTGTGTACTCCTGACCTGAGTGCGTGCACGCGCACACGCACACGCACACGCACACACGGAAGTACGTCCATTGTCACACACCCCACCCCTGTCCCAGGTTGCTGTGTTGCATCCAAACCTCTGTCTTTCAGTCTAAACATCATTTGAATCAAGGGCCCTTTTCCCTCTGACTGAGAGAAATTTCCCCTCGGCGAGGGCTAGGCTGTGGGCATGTGGTTATGGTTAGACATGGCAGGAAGGAGAAGCAGAAGGACAAACAAGGGAACCAAGAAAGCCCAAAGGGCGGCAAGGCTTGGAGCTAAATCGAGATTGGATTTTTTTCCATGGAAGGCAGAAGTAGCAAAAGCATCATTACAAGGCATTAACCTTGTTACACATAGATGAACAAGCAGAGGCTGGGGCTCCAAGAGAAATTACACATAATAAACTAGACAGAATGGGCTGAGAGTGACATTAACAATTATGCCCTAAAGGGAGAGAAGGGCAAAAGAGAAAATAGGCCAGAGGGGGAACAGAGTAAGAACAATTTCTGGACACGGGGGGGGACTGCCTGCACAATTTTTCCCCCTTTTCTGCTCGACTCCCTAGGTATTAACTTCACTTTTGTGAGGGGGTTCCTCTGGGGCCCATCTTTCTTTTGTTTCCATTGGCTGAAACAAGCCTAAGAAAGGCCTTCTGAGGGTTTCTTTCTCCATTCACAGCATCCATTTCTGCGTTTCTAGCATAAAAGAGTCCATTTCTATTCAGCCGGACCAGTCCTGAGAGTTTTCTGGTTGCCCAAGCCTCCTCCTATTTTCTTCCAGGCTCATAATTAGCTACAAAGTTCTAACTGTGTCTAAGGACCTCCCAGCTGGTCCGCTGCCTGATCCAACAAGTTATGAGTCTCATTTCTTAAACAGTGGTTTGCAGAAAAATGATTGACAGTGGCTTAACGCGACAGCTATGGTCACTCTAGTCTGTTCAGCCCCCAAGAACCTAGGGTCTGTTCTTTTCTCCTGTGCTAATCTCAGCGTGCTGGTTTTCAGCCTCCATCTTGGCTTTGATGGAAGCAAAATGTCTTCCTTTTGCCACACGTGATGTATATTCTATAATTTTTATACACCTGTACATTTTATACATTCTCTACATCATGCAACTGTATTCCAAGGGGAGGAGTGAGAAAGAGGCCATGGTTTACCCTCAGAGTTTTGTGTTCTAGGATAACTACTCCTAGGAACCCTTCCAATGAGTGCCTTATATCTCGCTGGGAGTGAACTCTATCCCACGAGGTAGGAGAGCAAGTGTCTGGCAGTGGTGACTGAAATTGCCTTTTGGTTGGACCAATTGCATTTTCTGCCAGCTTAGCTTATTGTGATCTGAAGAACATTTGAGGCCTTTTGGCAAAGATGGTAGAAACAATGGCCTTGGGTGCAGTAGTACCTGTTTGCATTTCCAAACAGTGACGGCAAGCACAGCTCACCTGTACTCCTGTGTGACAGACGCTTTACCAAACTCTCCTGAGACTTGTAGGCTAGCTCCTTTAGTCCTTGTAACAACTGTTGAGAAGAAATGTTATTATCACCCCTTCCATGCTATAGAGCAGTGGTTCTCAACCTTCCTGATGCTGCGACCCTTTAATACAGTCCTTCATGCTGTGGTAACCCCACATGACTTCATTGCTGCTTCCCGACTGTAATTTTGCTACTGTTATGAATCATAATGTGAATATCTGATAGGTAACCCCAAAAGGATTGTGGCCCCCAGGTTGATCTAGAGGCTAAAACAATGAGTTTAAAGTAACTCAGCTAGAGAATAACAGGATCCAGGCTCAACACAGGTTCACTGTCTTATGCCTTATGTCAGGGAAGGTGATAAAATGGATGTCGTACAGCCCACTATGACTCCTGGTGTACTAGGTAGTGTTGCTGGTACTACCTAGTACACCAGTACTTGTGAGTTCTTCACCACTAGCCTGCCACTCAGATAGTAGAGAAAGCCAACTCTCGAACAGATTAAATAAGTCACCCAGGTCATTCAATGACTAAGGATTGAGTTCAAAGACAGGCTCTTCCCAGTTGGTGTGTTTCATCCCACCAGGCTCTCGAGTGTGGCAACAGCACTGGTTGAATGACTTGCTACATAGTTGTGCTAATGGTCTAGGGCTTAGTTTGGAAGACTGCATCTTTTGGGAAGAGGTCAGAAGTCAGAGGGCAACGCTAGGACACAGGAGATTGTAATCTGGGAACAATTTTCCCCTTGTTCTTCTTTAGCTTCTGACCAGCCTATGTGATTTGGGACCAATCTTTGGCAAGCAGGATATCTCACCCAGCCTCAGCAAAGGCCTCCCATGACATCACTCTTCATGGTCTACTGGAATAGGAACAGCTATTTGGTTCCTACTGCATACCAGACCTAAGACTCCAGTTCCATATGGTACTTAGAGATAACCCATAATGCCATAGCCTTTACTCTTTTTCTGTTGTGAGATGACAAGAACCACAGTCCACTATTCAAAAATAAGAGTAGTGTGAGAACATTCTAGAAGCTCGGAAATGTTGCCTGATTCCCTGACTTAGCCTTGTGACACTCAAAAATTTCATAAAAAATAATAAGCACAATAAACTGACCTTACATTTGGTCAGTTCTTGTTTTATTTTAAGTCAGGATGTGTCATGTGTATGTGGGGATTTTCTTTCTTTCTTTTTTTATTAACTTAAAGGTCATCCAACGTTTTTTTGTACTCATATCATGAGGCTTCCTTATCTAAACAGTAGCCTATTGTTCTAGTCCCCAGATCCTCAGAGATCTTTTTCCCTTAACTTCAGTTTTAACAGGATAGCTCCTCACCTTCCCTAACTACACAAGATATACTGTCTTTTCACGGGAAACATCAATCTCTAATGGGCATTCCAAAAATCTCCTTCCAGGGAGTTCACTATAGAACATTTTATGCAAATGAGTCCTCTCTTAGGTTATGACATTCCTTCCTTGAAAAGGTGATGGGGTATTGAAGGATGCTATCCTAGCTCACAGAACAACATCAACAAAGAAGTATCAATGGTACTTTATTTAAAGCCTTCTGAAATCAATTTAGTCCATGAATCCATTTAGTTTAGATGTTAATGAAACTTGGTGGGTTTAAGAAGAATGAATATTTAATAAGACATAAATTGAAAGACATAAACACTGTTGGCAATAATATAATGAAGTTAATAAGTCTTGGGCTCCCCCTGCCCACCTCTTCCCCCCGCCCCAAACAGTCCCAATTCAGGAGCCACTATGATACTTACTGATGTTTGCTGGCTGTTTCATTGGCTGGAATTTAAATGTGTCTTTGAAAACCATAGTACAGTTGGGAACTGGGCTCTGGCAGATAAAGTGTGCTATCACACTGTGTTCAGAAGCTGCACTGGGCAACGGCTCTCTCTCTCTCAGCTCCCTATCTTCCAGAGATTTGTGGAACAAACTCAGCTTCCTGTCGTTGGAGGCAGGAAGCAGCATGGGCCCTTCATTCCTTTTTAAACAAAAAAGGGAAAGACATTTTGCTTGATACTCTCTGGGTCCCAGGTTGAAAGGGGGCCTTATTTAATGAGCAGGAAGCAAGCATGTGATTACATGTGCTCAGAGCCTGACAAGTGAAATGCGTTTAGGTTGAGGGCTTGCGCTTTTCACTTCCCCTTTAGCAGGCGTTAGATCAGGGTCCAGTCCTACTCAGTTCCTCATTAGCTGGGTCACTATGTCTTACCACCCACCCCAGCTCTATCTGCCTTCTGCCCTCTGTATTAGTCTTTAGGCTCCATGGTGCACTTTCCTGTCTATTCAGAGTCCCTCCCCTCTGGAGGCCTCCTGATAGTCTCCTGCTACCCAATAGGGTAGTCTGAGCAAGTCACAGAAGCCCATGCCTAGCTAAAATGATCTACATTATAGTTCATCTTAGTATGAACCTGGCATCCAATACGGCATCCAGCCCCAATTCAGAAATGGGTTCTCTCGTGGCAATAATGTAGAACTCTGCTATATAGGTCAAACTGTGTGTGTGTGCATGTGCGTGCATGCGTGTGTGTGTGTGTGTGTGTGTGTGTGTGTTGGGAGGTGTCAGGCATGTGGAGTGGATGGCCAGCTCAGTGCTGGCAACAAGTACGTGTGAATACGCAGTTCTGCGCGTCATTTTCCCTGGCTCGGGCCAGCATGGTGAGTTGGCAGAGGAAGCGGTGAAAGCTGTTCCCAAGGATCCCACTGAAGAGAATGTATCTAGGGTTCAGAAACGCAAACGTCCTAAGAGTTCCTGAGTGGTTATTTTAGCAGTATGAAGAGAAGTACTTAAGTTAAAAAAAATGATCATTTTTTCCCTTATTTGTTTATTTCTGTGCAGAAAGATGGGGACCGGCCAGAACAGGTCCAGCCAATTGCATCGTCCACATTGATCCACTCTGACCTGACATCTGTCTATGGCACCATGGTGATGAACAGGACTGTCTTGTTCTTGGGGACTGGAGACGGCCAGTTACTTAAGGTTGGTTTCTCTGTGGTTCTTCAGATGTCTCCTTTTAAGAAGGTTCACTTGCTATCTGTCTGTTTTTAATTTTCCATCCTGCTCCTGAGTTCTACACAAGACCGTGCCCCTAAGATTGCTTCGTTAATGCCATAGAGACCCCTGTCATGAAAAGACTTAGAGGAAATTTTAGGAATCTGTATGTCGTCCCTGTTACCCCACCGCCGCCCTCAGCCTGCGATGAGGCATCAGCCGCCTGCACTCTGGGAATGAACCACACCTGGGGCCTCTCCTTCCTCATAGCTGCTGGGTGAGATGAATGTGGGTCCCCATCCCTGACTCACCTTCCTGAGACATTTAACCTTTGAGTTCTCACTCCTTTACACTGGAAATGTACAAAGCACCTGATTTCTCACAACTTCAAAGAGATGAGCAATCGCTTGAAAAGAAGAAAAACAGGTGTGCCCCCCAGCCCACTCACCACCCACAGAGGGGGTTTGCTTTCTGCCCTTTGAGCCTATACATGCCAAGGAGAGGTTCGAAATCTGAAATTCTTTGAGACTCCCCTGGACTTGCATCTCATTTGACCATTTCCCCCACCATATAGATGGTCCCTGGTCAAGTTGAGGATTTTTTTTTTTAAATTCACCTGGGGGAAGGGACAGCACGGAGGAGGAGAAAGCCAACAGAACCACCAAGGGACTCCTCTGAAATCCTCTCATGATCCTCTTGTCAATGTTATTAGCAAGCATGAACTGCAAATCTCGGGTGGCCTCCAGTGACAGTCATTGCTGGGAACTGTGTCGTTCACCCTAGACGCGGCTTGACCTCTCTCGGCAGCCAGGTCAGTTGACACTCAGCGCAAATTCTTAATTGAATGCTGGCGGCTCTGTTTTGCCAGCTTCTGTCCCTCTTCAGCCAGCTGTGCCTTTAGGCGGATCATTTAGCCCCTCTTAGCCGCCATCTCTCCAGCTGTAAAATGAGATTATACTAGACAAGCCAGGAAAAAAAAAATCATTTCCATCTCTGATGGCCTGGGAACTCTGTCTTTGCACCCACAGCCTTCCTCCAACCAAGCTTGTATATATGAAGTCCTGTGTCCACACTTCGGTCATACCTTACCCACAGCCTGTTTTTTTCTTTTTCTTCTGTGATTTGCTGAGTCCTCGGTATTTGGCCCAAACCCCACCTTCTCTTTGATGGTGTCCCTGGAGGCATCTTGTTCTCCCGAGCTACTCACTACCAGCCTCATCGCTGACTTGTTACTGAGGTCATGCCTGGGTACCTAGCCTCTCCGGTTCACATTTGCTCTGCATCCTGTAAAAGGGGGCCATGAATCCCCTCAGTCTGACATGGTGCCGAGTGTTGGGTAGGCATTTGATTGGATCTGTTTCCTTTGGAGTAAAACCAGTAACATATGGGAAGGAATTTGTTTGTAGATACCTTCGTTTTAAATATACATCGATCATCTTTCCTGCCATGCTAGCTTCATTTCCTGGGAAAAGGAGAGATAGATGCACACCAGTTATTGTACCCTCCTCACCCAGGGATGCCCATGGACATACTAACCCGGTTAGGCCAATCAGGCCCATTAGCCCCGCAGAAGAAATTTCTCTCCATCCTTCCTGGGTCTCCTTACCAATTATCTCTTCAGATTTGGGATGTTTTTGACAAGTGTTTTGACAAGAGCACTGTTTCCCCAAGCTGAGCCTACCAGCCTGTCACATGGAGGATTGGAGGTGAAGGAAGACTTGCCTATAAATAGGGATGGCCTGGCTTCCCTGTCCTGTGGGTTCAATTCAGCCATTTGTGTGCAGCTGTCCAAGCTTCAGGCTTGCTGGGAGCCAGGGGTTGGGACCAAGCTACAGCTTCATGCTGTTACTAATAGAGAGGCAGCTGAGATTTAGTCCCCCTGTCCTCAGGATATGGGGTACCACTTTAACACCCCCATCTCATTTTCAGGATTCAATTAACAAGGATAGATTGGCATTTTGTTTTCATTTTGTGACTTAACACTTTTAGGGTGTTTCCCACATGTGAAGTCCTTCTACTTCTGCCTCTAACTAATTCAGCTCTCACAACCCCATTTTACAGGTGGAAGCATAGAGGCCTAGAGTTGCTAGAGTTGCTAAGTGGCCAAAGTTGCAAAAGGTCAGTGCAGGGATTTGAACTTGGGACAACTTCAGAGGCTGGAGTCATATCCCCCAGCTACAGGGACCTTGCAGCCTGGGCCCCAGCTTCTAGGCTCTTTCCTTAGGGGGCTCTCAGAAAGTAGAGAGTATGTTGGAGGAGATCCTAGTCCTACTAGGGTTCCTGTGGTTGAGGGGACCTCTCACCTAACCCTGGTTTACTTCTTGAGGATCAACCCCGACCCCACTATGTCTCCTGGGACAGTTCCCTCCCAAAGCAGGAGGTTGCGAGGGGTGAAAGCCCCACACACGACCAGTATGGGAGTTTCCTTTAGACCCCCTCTTGTATCCCATGTGCAGATTCTTGGATGTAGCCATTGAAATTACTTGGGAGAACCCTCCCCCCCAAAAAAAGACAGGATCAGGCACAGATAACCCCTAGATTCCTCTATTCAGAAGCCCCTCACTTCTGTCTTCTCCTGCTTGTCTCCAGAACTGTTAGAGAAGATGAACACTGAGAGACACATGCTTGGCTTCTGAGCTGTAATGTGGAGGTATTAATGAGTGGCAAAAAACCCCAAAAAACACAAAAAAAACCCCCAAAAACCCAAAACAAACAAACAAACAAAACAACCCAAAAAAGAAAACAAAGCCCATCCTGATGCAGACAGTGGGAGGAGAGGGAGAAGAAAGGGCTTGGATCACCCACAGCCTGACTCATCAGTTTCGCAGTGATCAAGAGGCGAAGGCATTTTGACATGTGCCAGGCACCGTAGTATATGCCTGGCTGAGTGTGAGGCTGGCATCCGGTAGCCAGTTGCTGTTTTTACCACCACCAGCAAAGACCCGACTTCTTAAATCTCTGCAAACCTCATGGAGTTTTAATATAATTTGGTGCCATTTTAAACCTCATGCTATTTAAATGATTTTTTTTTTTTTGCCTGCTTGTGAAAGAACTGTAGTCTCCTGTAGAGAGTTGCAGGGTTGGGGGGTTGGGGCGGAGAGGAAGGCAAAGAAAAAAATGATCCTTAATTGAGTCATATAGAGGCAACTGCTGTCAGCATTTTGGATTCTTTTTTTGCATAGTTGAGGTCAGCCCCTATCCAGTTCTGCATCCTTCTCTTCTTCAGCTAATGAGGAAAGAGGCTTCTATTAAGATGCTGCCGCAAACCCTTTGTAAACAGTATTTTTAAATAGCTCTATCATGTTCTGTTATGCGGGAACACAATTTTGAACTTGTGCCTAGATACTGGATCAATTTAAAAAAAAAGTCTTTAGAGATCCCCCCACCTCAACCTACCTCGCCACTCCAGGAAGACGGCACTACTTCCAGAGGTAATATTTCAGCAATGAACCATGCAAAATCTGGAGACTTTATGGTTTTCCAGTGCCCTCCTTCTGCCTTTGAAAAATTGTAGGGGAACTGAAGAAATGTGGAACTCGCAGGTCCTACCCTACCAATTTCTCAGCAGGTGTTTTGTGGTCACGCAGCAAGTCTTGCCCACTCCGCCCCCATCATTTCCCCATTTTGCATCCTTTCCGATTTTTTTAAAATGCTGTCAGCATCTCCACTGAAATTGGCGGAAAAGTGTGCCAACTCTGAACTCACTGTTTGGAAATCCACATGGCATGTGTCACACGGGGTATGCCATCGTAGGAACACATGTCGTCGCATTCTCCAACTGTGGAAGAGTCTGCCATGTGATTCGGATTCCTTTTGGGCTGACTCTGGGCCTGTAGAATATTCTTCTTATCTCAAGGGCAGAGTGGAAGAGTTTGAGCTTTTCCAGGTGGTACAATAAGTAATAAGGGGATATACATGAAATTTATGAAATTTGAAATTGGTGACTTTCTGCATGCCCATTAACCTTTCTTACAAGCATAAAAGATAACAAGGTAGAGGTAGCAGGTGAGAAATAATAATAGCCAGCATTTCTGAACTTTGACTATGCACCTCCCTCCTGAATCGGCATCTGCATGGGTTAATTCACTTAATCCTTAGGAGTCAATACCATGGCCATCCCCACTTCATCAGTGAGAAATCCTGGGGCTTTAGGGCGTTAGGTAGCCAGTTCAAGGTGATTTGAACGGGGAAAGATCTGTCCCCAGAGTCCAAGCTTTTATCCTCCAGCAAAACTGCATTTACAGTTTAAATGTAATCTGTAGAGCTTGACAGAGTACTTGGGATGAGCTGTGAACTTTTCTGTCTGATATTGAGGTATCTGGGCCGATCACAAGATGCCAGGGTTTGAGGTTTTCTGAGAAGGGGCTATGGTTTCTGTGGTTTTCAGTTTGTTCCTATTTGGTGACAACTGTTTCTGGCAGCTGAGGGATGAGCCCCCTCTTCTTAGGGCTGCCAGTGACCTCTGCACCCCCAGTAGAACTTGGCTTTTCCCCAGTAAACATTCAGTGCTCATATTGTTTGAATGACCCCTGATAGGAGAACTAGGGTTTCCCAACTTTCTTGGTGCTGAGGTAGGGTGCCAGGCACAGGAAGCTGTGTTATACTTTGCCCGCATAAACAGCAAAAGGGTATTTCTCATTTGCTGCATCAGAACTGGCGAGGCTGCCAGTACTGACAATACTGTTCCTACAAATGACTTTTCATTTTTCCAGACCGTGTAGTCAAATCAAGTCAATTCTAGCATTCAGCATTCAGCTAGAAATTCCCGAAGAATCTTGCTGGACCTCTGGCTAGTAAGGTTCTCAAGTGAACATAAGAGAAAGTTAAAAAATGTAATATTTTACAGTACTCCCACAGAATGTAAAAATAGAAGAAGAAAAAACACCTGGGACAGGCCTGGAGCTGGTGGGGGGAGGGGAGGACTGAGCAAAGGTAATGGGCCAGATAGTAGAAACCACAGGAAGTGTCAAGCTTGAAATGGGCTCCGTGGTTGGCTGTGTAGAATGTCATATGAAGCTTATTTCAAGTTCATTCCGTTTCACACCTTCGGGCTCGTGAGTCTGGGGGCTCCATGACTTGGAACGGTGACTCTCAAGTAATAAACAAGTCTGGAATTCAGAGTTCAGGCCGTGGACTTGTACTTCCCTAACTACATATTGGGAACCAAGTAGACTGGAAACGAGAGAGAGACCCAGCATCTTCACGCGTTAGCAGTATTATTCCTAACTACAAAGGCCTATGACACAGCAGACACAGCATTAGATAATTGCTTTGTGTGTGTAGGGCAGTTTCCTTCCCAGTGTTTGTCAAAAACTATTTGATTGGAAGAATAAACAAGACAATTGGCTCATTTACCCTTCTACAGATAAGCTCATTTCTTCTTCAGAGAAGGAGAAATAAGAAAAGTTTGGCTTAAGAAATCTTAGCTTTTTGGACATGGCTTTTCAATCTCACAACAATCAGAAAGAAACAAAGAAATAGTGTTTTGCTTAGTTGTCCCCCCCTTCATTTTCTTACCATGTGGCACGGAGCTGTCCTGTGACTGTGTGGTGTGGAAATCTCTGCTCGTTTAATTTTAGCAGCATGGCTGGGATTTTTATTTTTATTTTTTTTGCATGCAACAAAAAATCCCAGGGCTAGTTAATAGCCTACCATGAGGCTTCAGGAAGATGTCAAGAGAAACAGCATGTTGACATGAACTGAAATTCTCCATCAGGGAACATTTGTTTTCTACACAGGCCTTGGCTGGAAGAATGTGATGAGCTTTACAAAATCTTGAGCGCTAAGAGAGTAGCGTTTCATTTAATAAATATTTTCCTGCAGCCTGTTCTATACCAGGCACTGTTCTGGTTACTTGGATATGAAGATGATTCAAAAGAGCTGTGTATGTTAATCCCAGCACTTGGGAGGCAGAGGCAGGAGGATCTCTGTGAGTTAGAGGTCAGCCTGGTATTCATAGGGAGTTCCAGGGCAGCCAGGGTTACATAGCGAGACACCTATCTCAAAACAGCAGCTATGAAAGTTAGCCAAAGAGAGAAGTCTGCTGAGTGTGTAGGGGAGCAAAGGCAGAAAACAAACAAGTTAATTACCCAAGGCTAAAGTCGTGTCATCCTGAGAAGAAGCCAAGAGGGATGGAGAAAGAAAGACAGTGGGCCCAGTGGAGAGGCAGGTGATCCAGGAGAGCTCCTTGGAGGTCAGGCTGGATGAGGAGGAGGATGTAAGAATATCCATGGAGGAGGCACAGAGTGACTTCCAATTAGATCTATATTAAGGTCGTATGCTGGAAGCAATAAATAAAAATCTGCATCATGCCCTAGCGGAGTGTTGTGTGCATTGGATAAGGTTTCTCATATGCAAAATTCCACTCGTTTTGGGTCTCTGTGACTCACGGTTGCTTCCTGCACTGCTCCTGAGCCTCTTCTTTTTCCAGAGGCACAAGGAGGAATGTCTCCTTTGCTCTCGTCTCTGTGGGTTTTTTTCTCTCATGCACTCTGCAATTGAAAGTCCCTGAGGTCCCCCTGTACCCCTGGCCTGGCTGGGCTGGGAGATGTCGGGAAATGTAGTGATAGGAGCGGCGGCTGGCCTGCTTTTCATCCCACCCGGCTCCCGCACTGCTAGCTTTACACCCGAAATA
>LOJH01008715.1:0-17210 GCA_001685095.1 Ellobius talpinus
GACCATGGGCTAGAAAGAACACAGAGAACTCCTTCCCAAGTCAAGAGGAAGGCAGGCACACACAGATCAGGCTAGCAGAACTGACTTAATAAACAACGGAAATGGAGTCAAAGACGGACAGGAAAGTTTCTATCTGTGACTGTATTTGACCGAGTATGTTAGCCCCTGTCCCCTTACCTTGCCATAGACATCCCTTGCTTTCCAGAAATTGGTCTTCACGGCCTAGGAGATGCTTCCCACTTCCCGAGTCTCAGCTCCTTTTGCTATGCTATGAACTATGTGGCCTTCCCATTGCTGCTCCAAAGTCCTACAGCTGCCTCTGCTTGCATGCTCACCTCCTGTGCGTGCCTGGGATTAGTTTTCTTTCCACCCATGACCACAGCAACGCTTGCGACTTCACGTACTCTTTCAAGATGAAAAGGTTTTTGTTTTGTTTTGGTCAAAAGATCGAGTCAAATTTCTCTCCCATGGATGAGGCCAACGGTGGCCTCTGTGGGCAGAAACATAGCAGAGGAGGCACTGTGGGGCTGTGAAGGTAGATCGTGGGCAGGAACAAGGCCTCCATCCTGGTCTCTCTTCCTTTGGGGGCGTGTGTCTTGAGACTGGTTCACAGGAGTGCTGTCCTAGAGTATCAACTGTCAGAATATGAGAAGAGGGCCTTTAAATGACTCCAGCCTCTTGGCCCTGAGCTGCTACACTGACGCCAACTGGAGCAAGGTAGTCTCCATCAAGCCCAGCTAGAATGTGGGTTCGAGCGGGGGAAGGTTGCTATTTTGAGCCACTGTGTTGAGTAATTGCGTCCATGGTGATAGTCATGGGACACAACCCATATAGTCTCATCTGCGTGTCCCTGTGGCCTGGGAGACCCTGACCTCTCTTCTACCGCAGCTGCCAAGCAGACGTAGGGGAAGTTCTCTGCTTTGAGCACTCAACATTCCTTTACCAAACCACAAAACCCAGGGGGTGGGGATGTAGTTTATTATAATGTGAAGTCATACAGCTTTCTTGTAGCCCCTGGGGTTAGACCCTTTATTCCTTTGGCTCATTTGTTAGTTACTCTGCCCACACATGCAGGACAAGCTCACTTGTAATGGTGTCAACAGATATCCTGCCAAGTGAACACCCGACAGGTTGTCAAGCCACGCTTCCTCAACATCAAACAAGCTTACTGGGTTGGTGTTAATGGGCTCTGTCTTTCCCTGAGCTCTTTGTTCTGGCAAAAGCTGTGAGGACTCCTGTGCCTGCATGCACAGTAGGTGTTTGGCATTTGTGCTCTCTTGCTGAGATACTCAGTGCCAATAAAAGTATTGAGCAGATCAGAACACAGCCCCTTTGTGAGCAGATCAGAACATGGCCCCTTGTGCCGACAGACTCTGCCTTTCTTTTGTGTTGGCTGAGTCATTCGCTTATTACAGCAGGTGCTACTGCAATTAGCAAGGTATGATTCCAATAACAGGCCTCCCTGGGAATGCCCCAAGATGGATCTCCACACACTTTACAGAAAACTTGTCTTCTACATACATTCCCTGTTCCTCCAATTTAATGAGCAAGCTCAAAGAGGAGCCCAAAGCTTTACCTAGTTCTCTGTTCTTGACGACACACTCCAGGCCTGGGCAGTGGTCCCCAGGACTGTCATTCGTCTGATCTCAGATGTCCTCTTTGCTATTAATACTATAGTTTTTATATTGGGCAGAAGCAAGCTCCAAATACAAACTCAGGCCATGTTGGGCTAGCAAGATGACTCAGTGTGTGAAAGGTGCTTGCTGCCGAGCCTGATGACCTGTTTGATGCTTGGGCCCACACTGTGGAAGGAGAGAACAGACTCCCACAGGCTGTCCTCTGACCTCCCTAAAAACACTGTGGCACCCACATATGCACACTGCATGCACACACAGAAAAATGTATACATAAATGTAACAACAACAACAAAAAAACCAATCCATGGGGAATCTCCCTTCTCTTCATCAGTATTAAGGGAGGCTAAGGGGAGGGCAGACACAGCCAGGGCACATTATGTATTTGAATTTGAATTTAGATTGTTATTTGCTCTACTGAATAACTTGATCTTCATTGGCAATCATCAGAAAAAAAAATTCTATTGCCCCAGGGCTGATTTTTAGAGTTCATGCCACCATCTGGGGACATTTTAGCGCCATCTGGGGACAAACATTGCTTATTGCAGTGGGAAGAAACGGGGGGAAAACAAAACAAAACCCCAAACCAAAAGCAAATTAATCCTTCCAACCCTTGGATAAAGTGATACTGACTTTCTTCTTTTTGCCTGTCTGTCCCAAGAAAGGCGTCCCAGTTGTGAATGTCTAGGTGCCCACTAGTTCTATGAAATAGGTATTGTTAAAACCAGCACTCTACAGTGGAAAAGTCGGTGTAGTTCGTGATAAAGCTGGAATGTAAGCCCAGTAAATGTGAGTCTAGATACATACTTTCCCACTAGGGCATGGATACTTCCTGTTTCACTTCCCTTTTCTGTCAAAACAACAGTCTTAGAAATACCCTGGATAGAATGAACACCAGTAGGGAGGGAGAAATGGAGATCTCCTTCTCAGGGAAGCAGCAATTGACAAGACAGCTGTTTTGTTTTGAAGAAAACCATGTTTTCGGATCGGATCAGTTATGTTCAGGGTACAATGGCTGTCGACAAAGCATGTCTAGAAAGTTGCTAAACATGTCAGGGGCTTGAAGACATCGTGAAGAGAGGCCTTCACATCTGCAGATGGCCAATCTCTCCTCATCACCATAAACTGTGAAGTCCTGACCCCGAGGCCCCACATAAGCTCCCGGAGAGTAAGAAGCTCAGCCAGGCTCATCTCCTGATAGACTCGTGGTAACTGGATCAAAGTGAGCTTCTCCACACACTATTGGAGGCGTGACAGAAAAATGGCTGGATGGAAATGACTTATTTTCATGGAAATATTCTAGTGCTTGTCAGTGTGGAGAATTTCGCTAGCAAAGTCCATGAGTTGGCTTCTGTTCTTTGGTGGCAATTTGTTTGGTTTTGGATGAAAATCTGTTTCAGCAAATACCGTATTCAGATTAACAGTGACGAGGCAGAGGCAAAATAATGGATTGCCCAGCTGGAGGACCCCAACACAGTTTCACAGCCTGGAATGGGAGATGCCTACATACAATTCCTTCCTCCCACGTTGATCTGGACAGCCTGGTGCAGAAATAGAATGTGATCTACAAATGTACTTTAACAGTTTTAATAGTCATATTTTGAAAATTTTTAAAAAAATCTTAGATGAATCTTAATAGTAAATTCTTTTGCAGACAGTATCTTACTTTACCTAATATACTCAAAATAGTATTATTGTAGTAGAATTGTAATATAAAATTGAGATGATTTATATTTTACAGTTAAAATTTCAAAACCCAGCACAAAGAAGCGCTGGGCTATAGCGCAGCTGGCAGTGTTGCCTAGCATATACTAAGCCCCAGAACTGACTTCCGGCACTCACCATCTGGGCATGGGGGAACATGTTTGCAATCCTCACACTTGGGAGGTAGAAATCCGAGGTTCTTGTTCAAGGACAGCCTGAGCTACACAGTGAGTTTGATGCCAGCTGGGCTACCTGAGACCCTGTCTCAAAAAAGAACAAAAAAACTCAGTGCATATTTTGTATTTCTTGTAGCACCTCTTGAACCACACGACTCAGGCCTCCAGGGAAACTGACAGTCACATCATTCTTAGGCAGGCTGCTTTAACAGGGGTATCTGCCTATGCAGAAGTGTTTCATCTTTGTTGTGGGGGAAGGGTGTGTGTAAGGATCTTGTGGTCAACAGACAACTTGGAAGGACTGGTCCTCTCCTTCCACATCTCAGGAATAGAATTCAAGTCGTCAGGCTGGCAACAAGTGCCCATTACCTTCTGACTGGGTCTGGGTTTTTGACATATAACACCCACACAGGAACAATACTGAGGCTCACCGTCGGTGACTTTACTCAAGCCTTGATCACAAGTGCAGGGGCAGTCATGGTGGAGGAAATTCTAGAATCTAAGGGAACATTAGGGTATGTTTTTCTGGCTTATTTCCTGGAGTCTTTGAATATATTTGTGTTTTCAGATCATCCCTAGAACTAGAGCTTGAAAAAATAAACTTATTCCTATTTGTCGTAACGCTAAAATCTTTTCAGTCAGGGCTTAACTTTTCAAAACATTTACTATAGTTACTTTATGTTTTGTGTGTGTGTGAGAGACTGTAGACTTGCATGTGCCATGGCACAGGTGTTGAGGTCAGAAGGCAACTTTTGAAAGTCCATCTTGTTTGTGGCTTGCTTCACTCTCCAGGGTGGTTGGCCTGCAACCTTCCCTGGGTGTTTCTCCAGTCTCTACCTCCTACCTCGAGGTAGGAGTGTGTGGATACGGGAAATAAGGCACAGCAGCTGGCTTTGGTGGGTTCTGGAGGTGGAACTCGGGTCATCAGGTCGGTGCAGCAAGCCATTTTACCACAGAGCTATCTCTCTCTCCATGGCTCCCGAGCACTGACACCCACACACGTTGAGAATCTAACAGTTTAGCCAGGAACGGGAAGAAATAGTGTATGAATAGGCAAACTAGAAGCCAGGAAATGCACAAAAGCTCAAGTTAAAAAGTCGTCCTTTAGCCAGGTGGTGGTGGTGACACATGCCTTTAATCCCAGCACTTGGGAGGCAGAGGCAGGAGGATCTCTGTGAGTTTGAGGTCAGCCTGGTCTACAGAGCAAATTCCAGGAAAGTCAGGGCTACAGAGAAACTGTCTCAGAAAACAGAAAAACAAAACAAACACCTCACCCTTTTTCCCCTTCATCTTACAGGTGACAAGGATCAAATGGGTTAGTTGGCTTCCAGCATCCAAGGTAATCAGTTTCCACGCCAGGTATCTCTTCTGCCTCCTAGAGCTCCGTCAAACACCATTTTCCCTTGCAGATTGGAAGACAGTAGTTCTGCCCCTGCTGTCTTTACCTAGCATGTATTTCCTTTTCTGGATCTATTATTATTTATTTGTCATCCATGTGCATGCACACACAACACAGTGCTCATGCAGAGATCAGGAAACAACCTGCAGAAGTCTGTTCTCTCCTTCCGCCATATGGATCCCAGGGATTGAATTCAGGTTGTGGGCTTGGTGGTGCCCATATCCACTGAGCTGAGTCTCTGGCCTCTACCACCTGTTTTCTAACAATATCCCTGTACTCACTTAGACACTGTACCAAGTATGCTTTCAGGAGCCTAGGTTCCAATCTAAAGAAGTCTATCTATATAAAGTACCTGGAACACAGCCTAGCCCATAGCAGGCCCTTAAGAAGCCTTTTGGTCCACATCAACAAAGAGAACAAGTTTCTGCTGTTCAAAGTCTGCAGCCTGCAGCACTGCAGCTCCTCCCACTTAAACATCCAGAACTCAGGGCTCCGGGGATAAACAAAAGGCGGTGTCTGGAGAAGCAGAAGCTTGCAAGCTCCCACTCTGGACCTGAGGAGTTAACAGCAGCTGGGTCAGGGGTGAGAGCACAGACAGCCTCAGGCTCTTCCTAGGTCCAGCTGTCTGCAGGTCGCACAGTCCAGCTCTCCTGAACTGTCGTTGGTGCTGGGGTGGGCTTTGGTGACGCAGCTATCTTTTTGACTCACCCCCCTGCTACTGTGCCTCCTCAGCTGCATCCATTAAGAGCCCCAGTAAGAACTCGGGGTTCACTAAGCTGGACTGTTCTCTCTATGGCTATGGCGTGAGTAGTCATGCATTGGTCTCCACAGGAGAGATCTCTCCCAGCAGCACGTAGACATTTCTGGCAAAGGAAGTTTCCGTGGGGACTCCTGAAAGGATGGGTATTGGCCCAGGACACACCAAGACCAAGTTCTCAGCACAAAGACTTATTTGCCCCAGGGGGACAGAGGGCAGGGAATAAGAGACAGACAGGAGATAGAGGACAGGGAAGAAGGGGAAGGAACTAGGGGAGGAGTGGATATTTATCATATGGGGGAAGGAGAGGAAGACAAGGACTGCCTATGGAGAGAGGAGACAGGTGTGGCCCACAGGAAAATGGATGGTTTATAAAGGGAAAGGGGGAAACCCATGTTAGGACAAGGTGTTTAATTGGACATATTAATTAGGTTAGCCAAGGGGGGCTTTTGATTGCTAGACTTCAATACTTTGATAGCTGGGCCTTGGTAGTCAGCCTCAGGAGCAGGAAGTGGCCAAATAAGGGGCTAGACCTTGGGGGCTGGCTTTAGAAATGTAATCTAAGTTTTTTTTTTTTTTTNTTTTAGCAAGGCAATGGGAATGGGGGAGAAGGATGTGGCCTGTCAGAGCCATGTTTGCTTGGATGGGCTGGAGTCCCTTCAATACTACAATCTCCTAGGCCTAGAAGCCCCTGCAGAATCTTGAGTAGATGTGCATCTTCAGCACGTGGTGGGACTTTGCTGTCTCAGAGACCACAATGCCTTTGGAGGGCACTTGCTTGTGCAAAAATCATGAGCTTTGGAGCCTGGCTTTATGATCTTTTCTGCCGTTCCCACCATGACATGCCTCTGCAGTTTAATGTAAGGTCTATCGATCTTTGACACAACCTTCCCAATACACTTAGAGTGAGCTAAAGCTCAGAGCCCAATGAAGGAACTCCCTAAATCACAAGTCTAGGCAATAAATAAAAAGTGACAAAGGCCCCAGTGACATTTCTTCACAGTGAGAGCATGAGTTGTGTGGGATCTTCAAGCTGAAACCAGTAACCTCGGCTCTGGGTGGCCTGAGTCTGGAAAAGTGCGTTAGCAACTATAAATAATGACCAGGGTACTCCTGGGTTACCATAGGCAGCCTTCGACAGAAACTGTAAAAATACCCCACCGAACGTGTGTGTGTGTATAAACTGTGAAACTCCGCTGACCTGAATATGTTTACAAAAGTGGAAAAAGCATACTGAACCGGAGTACATGTATATGATGTACAGAAAGTCCGATGAATTCATGTCTAGCTCTGCGGTTTGCTGGGTTTCTGAGAGTCTCAAACAGCACTGGCTGCTGCACAGCTGAGGGCAGGGAGACGGAACTACACCATGGTTCAAAAGCAGCTTCCACAGATTGCAACAGTGACTGCCCAGCTGTACTGAAACACTGGCCAGGGCAAGAAGTCCTAAGGACTGGAGGAACACAGGAGACTCAAAAGTCAAGTATGCTCCAGTCAGATAGCACCTGAATCTGGTGCTACGGAGAGAAAAACCACCTGCAGTCCTTCTAATATTTATTTTCTAGAGCTGGCCATCTTCATTTCTAAACAAGTTTCTGATTATAGGGCCAACTGGGATAGATACACAGAAAGTACTTTCTAAACAGTAAAATATTCACATCAGATTTTATTATCAAAGAAAACGAGAAAATGTGTTCTCTCAGAGACAATGAGGTCTTTGTGTAATTTTAATTCATGTAGCTCAGTCTCTGATCTATTAGGTTTCTTCAAGCTTGTTGCTATGAGACACCATATGTGTTTAGTGGGGTCTGGGGCTGGACCTTCCTCATTCTTTTGCATGCTGTGTGTGTCCATCTTGCTTGATGGGAAGAATACCCATCCACTCACAGGAAAAAGAAATAGGAGTCAAGGAAAAAAAATAACAACAAGATGTATTTAAAAACAGTCTTCTCCAGTTGGCATCTTGAAATGGCTAACAATTATCTCTAACCCCTCATCTGGTTTCCTCTGCTCTGGCGTCCTCTGAGACGTTACTCCTTAAACCTAGGGCGGCAGCACCAGACATGATATCCCCAGAGGGAGAGGTATTAGTTAACCTTCTGCTGGTCATTCTTGTCTGAACACAATAGACAGATTCTTGAACCTCTTATTCATGACGATCATCAGGGAAAAAAAGATTAAGCCAAACTTGCATATTGAAAATAATGAAACACACACACAAAAAAACCCTGCAGATAATAAATATCGCCGATCCAACTATTTCAACCAAAGTCCAATTTCTTTCACTCCTAATAGCCCTGCAGTCCATTGTATACCTTCTGCACTGATCCTTGTTTGAGCAGCTGCTTGACGCCTGCAGAAAGAATGAGTGACCATATTAACAAACATGTGACTTGCCCAGGGTTTGCAGGAGGTGTCATGGAGAGGCCCAATGGCTGGATGACAACCTCCGTTTTCAACTTCACATGTACACATCTCAAATATACACACCTGATCACATGTGGATGTCAGAACATACACACATGTGATCACTTGTTTCTTTCTCGCAAGGCCCACTCCCAAATCCTATGAAGCTCCAGGAAAGAAGAACAGGCAAAACAAGGGAGCGGAGTCACTTCAGCTGATCTTCTGTTTCTTCTCCCTTGCTCTTTCACCAGTTTCACCCCTTTACCTGTTCTCTTACTATTTTAAATGCTTGCACCAGCTGCTGTTTTCAATTAGCACAGAGAAGTTTGCCCCCACCCACCCCAATTCTACATCTCGCCCTCCCTTTTGGTTTGGTTTAGCTTTTTCACTGAAGTGCAGCCTTTAGTGAGCAGTGATGGCAGGATTTCTTATTGCCTGTACACAGAAAGGCCTACAACCATGTCTCATGCCTCCAAAGGGTTTTGCTATTGTTTTCATATATTCAACCCACACTCATATGTACAAATATGTGTGTACAAACACACACACAGACAGACAGACAGACACATACACACACAATACCTTCTTTTGCTTCCTCTGTCAGCTGTTCTTTTGGAAAGTCTACATCAAAAGTGATTATCAAAGAGCCCTTGATGTTATTGTTGTCAAAGTTAGGAAGCCCTTCCCCTTTCTTCCATAGCTTGGCTCCTGGCCTGGTAATCTTGTCCCGGGAAATATGTACCTGGAAAGCAAAAGTGAACCAAGTGGAGTAGGATTGGCTCACCCTAAGTCCGGCCCACAACTTCTCCTGTGCACTGGTGACAAAGCTAATGCCACAGCTCAACAGAGAAGGGAGGACAAAGGGCAAGGAGAACCTTAGGCTGGCAGGCACAGAGAGACACTGCTGCTGGATGTTCAGAGAGAGGAGAGACAGCAGCAGAGGACCAGAAAGGAGCCTGGTTCCAGATGACCTAAACCCACCACATGACCACAAAACTGGAAGCCTGGCTGTTTACCTTGTGACCATCCAAGTGAGTTATGTCCATCTCAAAGCCAACCAGAGCCTCAACTAGTGAGACTGTCACATTTGTGTATAAATCATCGCCTCTCCTCTCAAATATACGGTGCCTGAAATAGAAAAAGGCAAAAACCACTCGAGTTTAAAGTGCTAGAAGAGTCTTGGGAAAAGATGAGCACCATTCTTCCAAACAGTGAGCCTTAGGCATACCTTGCATACAGTCTTATCTGAGATTACAGAGTCATGTAAGTCACACACTGAGCTCGATTTCTAAGGCGTGCACAATCAGCAGAAGGATACAAAGGTGAGGAAACAGACAACATTAGGTTACAGAAAAGAAAGACAATGCTTGGCTGAATTTCCCCGTGCAGTCCAGCAGATAAGGGGAGTAAGGGGACAGAGAGATCACTAAGTTCAAAGCCAGCCTGGGTGACAGACTGACATCTTATCTCTCAAGTGCGTCACCCACACCTTGCCAAAGATGTTAGGTTCTAGTTTCTCAGGGAAGTTGCGAAGGGACAAGGTATGCAAGAAGTCACAGGAAAGATCACCTGGCACAGAGTGCAGAGAGGGTAACTAGGGAAGGGGGACCATTTCTGTATAACCCAGTGGGAACAATATTTTAGTCAAGCCTTAAACCCAGACCTATCCCTGGTTTCCAACTATAATAAGAGAGAAGAATAAATAAGAAAGCCCAAATCCTGGGCAAAAATCCTGGGAGTGTTTAAGCAGCACTCCACACTAGAGAGAAGAAGCCTATAATAGATATTAAATGACTGGAAGGCCTTTTTTATGGAAAACTATTACAGTGCTCCTTGGTTCCTATTGCAAACTGTCTCTCATTTTCAGCTCTTTTTCTTTTCTTTTTTTATCACTTAATTTTTTTTTTATTAAAAATTACCACCTTCTCCCCTCCTCCCATTTCCCTCTCAGCTCTTTTTATTTCTTGCTTTGTTGTTGTTGTTTGTTTAAGACAATACCTCATGTATCCCAGGCTGGATGACTTTGACCTCCTGATCTGCTTGTTTCTATCACCTGAACACTGGCATTATATGTACCACCAAGCCTGGTTTATAAAGTGCCAGGGCCCAAACCCAGGGTTCTGTGCATGCTAGGCAAGTACTCTCCCAATGCCCAGCTCTTTTCAATTCTTACTGAGTCTTTCCTTCCAGCATCTTTTGACTTTTTAAGTCCTAAAAAAATAACTGGGGCTCAAGGTCAGGACCTCACCTCCTGTTTTCATTATTGTTGCAGAGTTAGAAATAATTACTGATGGTATAATAGGCCTAAAACAGAAGAAAAAGTGTAGACGCATCAACTCCATAATCACTCAAGCGAGAAGCAGGGCTGAGAGACACCTCTCCCAGCTGATACCTACTTGACAACTTTGATTCGGAACCGTAAGTCTCCGGGTTCTCCATCTACATGAGGCTCACCTGGTCGGAACAGTTCAAAGAAGACCAAAAGTTACAGAAGCCAAATACGTATTTATGTGGCACTTCGAGTAACTTCTAAATCCACTGCCTCAGGCAATGGCTCTATCAAGTCTGTTTGGGAAGGCAATGGCTCCACTCCTCCCACATACTGGGTAGCCATTAAGGTATGGGACAAAGCAGAAGTGAGTTAAGATAATAAACACTGGTATCTCACCTTCTCCAATAAAGGGGTACTCCATGCCATCTCTCACACCAGGTTCTATTTCTACTTCTAGTGTTCGCTCTTCATTCACTAGTCTGAGACAAAGGGAATTAAAAAGGGAGAAGGAAATAGTAACAAGACCCCAGATATAATCAGATTTACCACTGTACTGGGAGCCTTTTCCTGGACAGTTGTTTGCCAAAGCTATCTGGGTCTGTTTAGGGCTTCCAGATGCCAACACTCAGGGCAGAGAGACTCTGCATCACACGAACATCAGGGTCTAATCTCAGTCAGAGCGGGAGAGAAACAAACTGCCACATGTCGCTCAGAACTGAAAGGTACTGCCTCATAGCTTAGAGACTAAGCTCTCTCCTTGTGGAACGTGGTGGGGGACGGGATAGCCAGGTACAATCAGAACATTCATGTGTCTCAAGAGACCCACAGAGGGCCTTTCACTTACTTGACATTAGGGCACTCATCACAAACCACCTCCTGGGTCATCTGGAAGCGACCTGGCCCCAGCTGTGTGGTTCGCATCTCCTGCCGACAGTTGCATTTCCGTTTGCCAGGAGCCTGCCTGGCTACAGGCTTGTTTCTAACTACCTAAGAACGCAGAAAACGGCCTTTAGTTGCCTCAGTGGAGCAGTGCTCTGCACATCTGCCTTTTCTACAAGTCACCCCTCACAGAGACTGACACTTCACAGAGCTCTGGGGGCTACAAATCAAACTCCACACAAGAACAAAGCAAACACATACTTAAACGACTCTAAGCTCAACCCAAAGCTGCTGGAGTAGAGACGGGAATGAGAAGAGACTCCAAAACAAGATGAAGTACCAGCATTTCCACGATACACCTAGGGCTACTGAATTAAAGCAGCTCATAGGATTACTCGTTATTAAGAAATCTGAGTTTTGTAAAACTTAACCCCCCAAAGAACAATCAGAGCATTCAAAATCTGCTGTGTGACTACCACCCAGCTCTACAATTAATCTCTCCAAACCACCTCTTTCTGTTTTAGGCAATCCAGTCCAAGACTAATCCCCAGTGCTGTCACCACTCAGAGACCAACATATACGAAGAGACAACAATCATCTCTGTGTAGCTGGCTGTTTTCAAACATCAATCCCTCTCAGTACATGATATATATCTATATACAAACAAAAACAAGAAATGAAAAGATATATCTATATCTATGTAGATATAATGAAATATAACATATCTATATCTCCTCAATTACCTAGTGAGCTTGTGGCCTTGTGGCCAGCCTGGACTGTGTAATACTTTGCTCCTCCCCCAAAAGGAACATATTTTGGGACTAGAGAGATGGTTCAGTGGCTAAAAGCACATATTGCTTTTGTAGAGGATTGAATTTGATTTCCAGCATCTATATCTGATGCCTTGAACATCTATACCTGTGTGCACATCGCCCCCCCCAAAATTAAAAATAAAAACTTTACAAAAGCTCTGCATTCTTGTATTTGTGTGACTGCATGGCATTGCGTTCATGCAGCAAAGCAGCAGAAACGTTTGGAGAAGACTCGCCCTCCCACGCAGAGCTCAGACACCTCCAGGCGTGCGCACACTCATCTAACCACAGCTCTATTCTCATGAACAGTGAGGAACCGCAGCCATATGCTTAAGGAAATGGCAGGGTTGGAAAGTATGCAGTCCAGCTGCAAAGTCCACTCCAAACTTTAAGGAACAACCACCTCAGGTTAAAGAATGCAAACTTTTACTAGAGAACATAGGACAACTTTCTCACTTTATCGCAGATTTCTAAAAGACTCAAAAATTAACAAAGACCAGAATTTTTCACAATAAAATGAATACTTGTATTAATTAAAATAAATCTTAAATATTGTGTAAAGACAAGTTATATTATAAATGGGTAGATATATCTGTATTACGGCTAACAAAAACAGTAGCAAGAATGAAGTGGTCTTAAGTCAACAAGAGAAAGACAAAGCAGGGCACACGGCAAAGGAGCATTTCACAAGAGGAAACAAACAGGGCCAATAAAAGAGACTTATCCTAGCTGGTAATTAGGAAGCACAAACCAAGACCACAATGAGGTAACATCCCATATGGGTAGAGTGCCTGCCAACATGTGTGAAGCCTTAGGTTCAATTCCCACAGCTCCAGAACTGGGGGGCAGGGGAGCAAATCTACCGAGCCTCATAAATTGCCATGGCATGCTAAGTGTTGACACAGACAATTTCAAACATCTATGGCGTTTTCTTGTGAAGCATGAACGTGTGCTAACACAATCCAGCTATTCTACTCTTACACTTACCCATGTCAGAGACATCCTTGCTTACGTGTAACCAGAATACATACAGGAATGTTCACGTGTAGGACTCTTTGGGAGCTAAAGACCAAACAAAACCAAACAACCCTATTGATGGTCACCATGAGATTTTATTTAGCAGACTGACAGCTGCAAGCATGACTTATAGGGACAAGTCTGTCTCAAAAATGATGATACACCATCTTTACAGACTCAAAGACAACAAAAATACACTGCTTAGGTTCGTGTACGTGTAATAAAGCAGAAAAGCAACGGTAAAGTTATCTCTGTGGTGAAGTAGGGATGAGATGCGGAGCAGCACACAGCAGGAAAGGCACGGTACTGTTTCACTGAGTTCTTGGGCTAGGTAATGAGTTCAGTTTGTGAGTGTTAGGAATTAGGATTATGATTAATTCAATTGTGTGTCAGTCACTCCCTCTTGTCCTCTAAAAGACAAAAAGGACATTAAAATCTCTGATTTTTGGTCAAAAGTGCAAGTTCTGTGCGTCAGTGTGAGCAGGTGTATTGTGAACTTACTTCTACAAAGTTTCCTGCGTACACTTCTTCTAAAGTAACTTCGAGATCAACGATGATGTCACTTCCTCTTGGGATGTTTCTGTCCTGCTGACGAGGGGTTCCTCCAAACATGAAGCCAAAATCTCCAAAGAAGCTGTAGATAGACAGCAAATTCATTAGGAAAAGAACTCAAATCCTATGTCTCACAATTACTTATTTTCTTCACACTGATAAAATACTGCTTCCTACCAGCACACTATATAAACAGACATTTTTAGTATACTGGAGTCAAATATCATAAAAAATTTTAATTTACATAGTATCAGGTTGCCTCCCACTATAAAAACACAATATGATTCATATATAACAGCAATACAGGAACACACAGCATGTCAATGGATTCAATGTTGGGCTCAATCAATGAAATAATCCATTTCAATACTGAGGAAATCCAGACATGACAGACTTAATGAAAAAGGGTCTAATATAGATAATCCTATGCAATTTAAACTTTCTGGTTAAAGTTTTGTTTTTTTTTGGGGGGAATTCTCTGTGTAGTCCTGGACATCCTGGAACTTGCTTTGTACACCAGGCTGGCCTCAAACTCAGAGGTCCATCTGCTCCTACCTGGGATTAAGGTGTGCACCATCACCAGGCCTAATTCAAGGAATTCTTTAATGTGATCCTAAGACATCTGAACATATTGCGTGTGTTCACTACATAGGCTCTTGAGAGATTGACCTGGACAAAGAAGCTACCACTCTGTACAAAAGCCTTGGGCACTTGTTTCAAGTTGGAAGCAAAGCCTCGGGACATTGTAATCCATAGTGAAAGGAAGTCCTGGCCTATACAAGGTCGGAATCAGTGTTTGGAGGTAATGAAAGGACTCCCAGCTGGAGCTGTCAGATGCCTGCACTCCGAACTCTTCAGCTGAAGAGAAAGGGCCACGTAGAGGAGGGAAGTTTCTCCTTCTGACATCTCCAGCATCGCTTCAGTGGTGGGGGAAGAGGTACTTCCCTGACAGGCTCAACAGATAACCATATGGAACTAATCTTACTTGAGGCGCAGGTCCACAGAAGCCTTTGGGAATCTGAAGAAATGAAGGTTCACACCACACAAGCGCAGATGCAAGCATCTTTCTGCTTATAATCAGAGTGAACTCTGGCTTAGATCTCCTGGTATAAAACATCATGATGTATGGAGTCAAGTGTCAACAAGGAGGGCTCAGTGAGAAGTGTGTGTTAGCATTCCAGCATCCTAAGTTCCCAGAAAGCCAAGTGCGATAGGAGGTCAAGAGACCGTATGACTTCCTTCTCTGATGGGGACTATCACAGCCACCCCTTTGTTGTCCACAGGCTGAAACAGAGGCAACTCTGCCCTCTGCTCCTGAGAATAATTCATTTAGTGCCTAAATGAATGTCTCAGAATGTAATACTTTGCAAATGGGCAAACAACTTACTGTGAGAAGATGTCCCCATGGGAGCTCTGATGACCATCTTTCAAGCCTTCTTCCCCATAAGTATCATACTGTTTCCGTTTCTCACTATCTGACAGAACCTGGGATAAACAGAGTGGGGAAAGCGTCATACTCCGTCAGTCAGTTAAGATACACTCATGTCTACAGCTGGTTTCCATTCTGACCCTGAGTTTCTCAATCCTTCCAGAGTTTGATTTTCATCATATGGTATTAAGGCATATTTAAAGTTGTTACCTTGTGTTTGTGTTGGAGTTCTGAGATAAGGTCTTCCTACGTGGCGCGGGCTGGCCTAGACTTCCAAATGTAGCCCCGGCTGGCCTCAAACTCATGCTCAACCTGCCTTAGCCTCCTGAGTAGAATACCAGACATACAGCACCACGACTGACAGGCTGTTTTAACAGACTGAACTCTTTGATGCCCTATCTATTCCACATTGTCAGTTCATGCTTTTAGCTTCAAGTTATTGAAACTGATTTAGTACTTTAAGAATGGTATTTAAGAAATGTGACTGTGAAGGTCGAGAAGGCACCAAGAAAGAGAGGAAATTACTATGCAGGTTAATTTTCTAGGCAATTCAATTCCAAGGCTAATAATTCTCTCACTAAACTGTAAACTAGAATATAACTATGGCAGATTATCATGACTGATAGATGTACTAAATTAGTAGTCTTAAAAACACTACCCACCCCTGTAACACACACTACACATTAGAAGACGGGCATGCCAAGAAAACAGGCTCATGGGCCCTGAAGTAAAATCCATAGCTACATTTTCATACTTCTTTTTTCATGTTTTGGTATGCATGCAAATCCATTTGTAAAAGAATGTTGTCGGCTTTAGTGTGTGTGCGCGTGCGCACGTGCAGACATGTAACTATTTGTTGAGCAATACATTGTTAAGAAAATATTAATGTACATTACTCTATGTTTTTAGAGTAAATTTCACTGCCTGAAAGAACTTTGCCTAATGTTTGTGTGATCCAAAGAATGTAAGAAAAAAATTGTTTCTAAGCATGTAAAAATTTACTTTCAACATGCAAGAAGAAAAAAATGTATATAGGGGATTGATAAAAACTAAGCATAAAAATATACATGTATGAAATCCATTACTTTGTATGTCAATTTTAAAGAGGGCTCGAAAGACAGCTCAGCAGTTAATAGCATTTGGTGCTCCTATAGAGGACCTGGATTTAGTTCCCAGCACCCACAGGGTGGCTCACACCCACCCATGACTCCAGTTCCAGGGGATTCAACGCCCCCTTCCGATTTCCACGGACAACAGGCATGCACAAAGTATACCTACAGACAAGCAGGTACACTCGCCCACATCATTTTCTCTTAAAAAGCTTATTATTTTAAAAAATAAAAAAGAGGGGAGTGCTGAATAGTCAGATGGCTTAGTGGGTAAGAGCACATGATGCTCTTGCAAGGACCCAAGTTTGATTCCTAGCAGCCATGCTGGGTGGCTCACAACCACCTGTAACCACAGCTCCAGGGCATCTGACGCCTCCGGTCTCTGTGAGTATGTTCTGTACTCATACACATGCATAATGTATAAATAATAAAATAACTGTTGAAAATAAAATATAGAAAAGTTCTTTTATTTTAGAAACATGAAGCATAAACACACATACATACTTTTGAAAATTAAAGAGCTTTCAATCTTCCTTTGGACGTGTGTAAACTCCTCACTCTGTTGCTCAATCCGGGTTTAATCCCAGAGCTCAAGCGATGCATTTAGCTCAGTTTGCAGGTAGCTAGAGTCACGGGTGCTTTCCAGTATCCTCATTCTACTTTAGAGGTGGGGGGTGAAGGGGAGTAGTTGACTAGCCAACTGCTATAAAGACTCTCAACTAGCTAAAGAACCCTTTTATTTGCTAAAGAGTCTTTGAACTATATGATGTTCTGATTTGTGCACACTAATTTACCTGGGAGAAAGGCAAAAAGGTTTGAATGACACAAAGAAAAATGAAAATCTGCAACAATACCACAAAGGTAGTTAGGGTCAAATAAACCTCAATTTCATAAGTGAGATATGTATAGCCCACTCAGTTATGGATAAAGAGCACTGCGGATTCATTATCAAGAGCAGAACATAAAGCCAGGCATCATGAGGCCAGCCTGGTCTACACAGTTAGTTCCAGGACAGCCAGAGGTACATAGTGACACCTTCTCTCTCTCTCTCTCTCTCTCTCTCT
>LOJH01008715.1:17251-29265 GCA_001685095.1 Ellobius talpinus
CTCTCTCTCTCTCTCTCTCTCTCACACACACACACACACACACACACAAGCACATGAGCACTGTAAAGCACTGAACAACAACAATAAAGTGTAAATCTGGCTTTTCATGGAAGTATTTTTGAGTACTGGGTTCCTAGAAAATAATAATACTATTCCTAGGAAACAGTTCAAAATGTGAAGTCTATTATCTCACAAGAAACAAAATGTTATGTCTCATTTTAGGGGCCATCAGCCCTCAGACTTACACATGGGCCCAGGTTAGGAATTTCTGTCAGAGGGGCTGGCAAGATGGTTCAGCCATTAAGAACCTTTGCTGCTCTTACAAAGGACCTGAGTTTGGTTCCTGGCACCCACGTTAGGCAGCTCACAATCACCTGTGACTCCAGGTCCAAGAGATCTGATACCTCTTCTAGCCTCTGTGGGTAGTCACACACACCTGGCACATATACACATAAATAAAACAAGCCCTTAAAAAGGCGGGAAATGGAATCTATAGATAATGACTGCACTATCTGTTTTCAAACAGAAACGAATGAGGGAGGGCTCTCAGTATTCTGGTGTTCTCCTACCCACAGGTTTTGCTCCTCTTTGGTTTTCACGACTCACCTCATAAGCAGCACCCAGATCCTGGAATTTCTCCTGGGCTTGGGGATCATCAGGGTTCCGGTCAGGATGAAGCTGCAGGGCCAGTTTCCTGTAGGCCTTTTTGATGTCCTTTATGGAGGCGCTTCGAGGCACCCCCAAGATCTTGTAGAAATCTCGCCTGAGAGGATGGGTAGATGAGACTTCATTAGAGAGTTCTGCATGACATTTTAAGTTTACTTCTTTATTCTCTGACAATTTCATGTGTGCACACAATGTCCTCTGGTCATTCTCACACGATTGCCTCACCCTCTCTCACCCCTCACTCACACTGAAACTTCCTTCTTCCCAATAAACCCCCTTTCCTATTCTCATACGTTTTATTTTTTGTTTGTTTTTTGTCCACTGAGTTTGGTCAGGGAGACTTATATATAAGTGTGGGCAGGGAGGTATTTACTGGAGCCTGGGCAACTACCAGCAGCTGCATCCGTAAGGAAAAATGACTCCCCCTCACCCAGCAACCATTAACTGTCAATAGCTCTTCCCTCGGGTCGGGAGGGATGAATCACGTTTTCTGTTTGTTTTAAAATTTATTTGTTTGTCTGAGTCATCTCTCTAGCTCTATAATAAATTAAAAACATACAAATATGTATGTGTACCTGTCTGTCTATATGTGCTTGTAGAATGCAGAACCTTCGCAGTTGTGAGCTGCCTGATGTGGGTGCTGGGAACTGTACCCCAGTCCTCTGGAAGAACAGAAAGTGCTCTCAATCACTAAATTATCTTTCTAGCCCCAGGATGTATTATATTTTTTAAAATGGGAAGTACTTTTTTCTTTTTTTGCGCTTTATGGCTCCACACAAGTAATTACAGCTAAAACCCAAACAATCAAATTAATTCTCTCTTTACTCCTACATTGGCTTCAAATGATTTAAGGATTTAATAATGAGCACATGCATGTGTTTGTGTGTGGGTATGAGTGTAGGTACCCCGGGAGTTGAGAAAAGCTGGATCCCCTGGATCTGGAGTTACAGGTGGTTGTGAACCACCACGTGGGTGCTAGGGTCCTCTGCAAGAGCAGCAAGTGCCCTTAACTGCTGAGCCATCTCTCCAGACCCACCCCAGTGACTTCTGTCTGTTTCCAAAAGTCAAATAATTTCAAAAGAGAGTTATCTTTACTCACAAAGATTGTATCACATAAATGTCCTGACATTGTGAACATTAAAGATGGACTGACTGAAGGACTTAAAATAAAGGGTAAGCAAAGTTTAAATAGTAATTTTGAAGGAAGAATAGCACTACTCTGTATTTATTACAGCACATTTTGAGAATTACAGCACATTTTGCTGGGAAAATGCACTTTATATATTCATTGTGAGTAACTACACTAATTTGCTAAGATCAGGTCTTTGTGATACACAGCCTCTAAAGTTCACACGCAGGAGCCTCTATATCCTGGTACTTAAGAGTATGCACATAACATTAGGTGGGACATAAAGTAGAGCACACTGCCAGGGACTACGCTGGGATCAGCCATAAAAGGGTTCTCTGCAGGAAGTGTTAATGGAAAGCTAGAATAAGACTATAAAAGACATTCCAGGGAAGGGCCATATTCAAATTATCCCCAAATGAGCTGAACACATACGAATGCTCACACCATCTACTTTTTTTTGGACAGAATTTTAGCTATAAGAATTTATTATGAAAACATTATTTTAATAATGGCGCTAGAAAAGTTACAGAATAGATATTAACATAGTATGGATGGTAATCTTCAAATGTGTAGGGAAAATGAATATTAAAAAATGTATTGTATGGTGTAGCTCAGTCAGTAGAGTGGTTGCCTCTAATTTCTGAAGCCCTGAATTCATGATGGCACACACCTACAGTCGAGGTATTCAGGAAGCTGTGATTAGTTTATACTCCGAGTCACACTGTTTGAAAAGTCATTTGGTATTTTAATCATTCTGTCAATGTTTGGGTTGGTTTTGATAGATAGAGTTTCAAGACTTTGAACTTACTAGGTACCTGAGGTCAGTCTTGAACTCCTGACCCTCCTGCCTCTACCTCATAAATGCTGAGTTTATAGGCATATGAACCATGTCCAGCTCAACTATATCATTTTGTTTTGTTTCTCAAAACAAGGTTTCTCTGAAGCCTTGGCTGTCCTGGAACTCACTCTGCAGACCAGGCTGGCCTCAGACTCACAGAGATCTGCCTGCCTCTGCCCCCCAAGTGCTGGGATAAAGGCATGCCCACCCAGCCCAGCTCAACTATATCATTTTTAAAATTTATCACCCACAGGAAGTACCTACCTAATCTGTAAACTCTTGACCTCTCATGAGAAAGGAACCAGCTATTTAATAATGAAAAGAATAACTATATAGAGAGTGAGGCTTACTTAAGTAATATTCTTAAGAATATGCTTATGTAAAAGGGTGGATTAAACAAAAATAAGGATGTTTTAAAAACTATGGAAAGCCACTACTTTGTTAGCTAATTCAAAAAATATATAAAGTGCCCCCAACCATGATCTTAAAGTTCTTACAGGGGAGCTGAATTTAGTTTTCAGCACCCATGATGGGTGGCTTACACCCACCTTTAACTTCAGCTCTGGGGAATACAAAACCCTTTTCTTGCTTCCATGGGCACCTGCACTTACATGTCCATACCCGCACACAGATACAAATGTACATGTACTTAAAAATAAAATCTTAGTGAGAGACAGACAGATGGATACACAAACACAGAGACAGAGGATTCTGAACATAGGTACCCTGCACGAGTGGACGACCTTTCCCTTAGAAGGCATGGATTATGAAGTGAAAATTTCAGCACCCCCAAACAAGAGGCTGTCACCACTGTCCTTGGTTGTCCATCATAAGTCGATGGAAGCCCTCTATTGCTAACGACACACACACTTTGGTTACAGGATACAGAGAAATCAAGTTGGAGATGGCATGAGAACTTCCTGCCTCCTAGTCAGCTTTCATAGCGCCAGGTTACGTAGGCTGCGTGAGGAGAAAAATGACTAATATTGGCCAAAAAGGCAAGATGTACCCACATCTGGTACAATAGTGATGCAAAGATTAGAGGGCTAACAGACCACTTTCTGACTGGATTTGAGGCCTGCTCCACAGAAGGGAATTTCTAACTGGTATTGTAAAGCTGTTTGAAAGCCCATGGCTGGGGCAGTCATAGGCCCTGGGGGAGGGGAGACCTATTAGTGCTATTTTGTTAAATAGACATGTGATTTTTAGATTATACCTATAATATAATTATATCTTGTAAATACTTAGGCTATAGCTATAGACAGATTCACACACTTTGAGCCTTGGTCATAGAGGCATCTTTATACAGGTGGCAGTAGTTAGCGCATAGAAGAGGTAAGTGACTGCTAAGCGCTTGGTTTTCAATGGAACATCTATTTCAACCTTCCCTGCCTCTCCCCAAGTCCCCAAGGTTCAGGGAAACACCGTGGGAGGTGGGGCAGAAAGAATGTAAAAGCGGGGAAGGGGAGGAGCGCTGTCAAATTCTGTCTTCGGAAATGGTGCTCATGGTATCACTCTAGTGATGGCTGCCCGAACAAGACCTTCACAAAGAACACGCCAATGCCATTAGTCCCCGTCCCAGCAGCCACACCAGCTAACTGGGTTCAGTGAGTTACATGAAGGTGGGAAGGGGGCTCACTGGTGTGTGCCCAGGGGGAGTGTGGGGGGTGGGGGTGGGATTGTGGGTAGGTAGGATTACATTGTGTGTGTATGAAGTTGGCAGAGAATAAGAGGGAAGAGGTTAAATGACAGCTCAGAAAAATGGCTGCTATAGCTCAGTGCCAACATTCTACCCCCCAGAGGCTACTTTATGAGGGACTGAAGTTTAAAGCTATAGAATTTAAAAATATTAGTATTTGCCAGGAATGGTCACTCATGCCTGGAATCCCGGTACATGGGAAGCGGAGGCTGAAGGAGCACGAAGGAGTTCAAGGTTCCCCTCAGCTACATACTGAGCTGGAGACCAGCACACCTCTAACTCCCAACTCCAACACTCTATGCTGATGTTTTGCTAAATACTTTGGGCACTCATGGTTTAATCAAACTAAGGGAAGACAATACAGTCTATGTAAGAAATGCTAATTTTTAGAAATTTAAAATATTTCACAAGGAAAAAGATGACAAAATGTAGGCATATATGCAAAGGGTAAAGAGAATAAAGGAAACAACTTTAAAAGCTATGGGAGGTAACGCAGCAACCTACAGACTGTCAGAATTTGACACCTGCTAGTTTCTGGTGTGTTATTTTTATGGTTTCTTATTTATTTGAGATAGGGTGTGATGTAGGCGAGGCAAGCCTGGAACTCACTCCTTAGCGTAGCAGATGACCTTGAATTCTGTTTCCACCTGTTTCCACCCGCCAAAAGCTGGGACTAAGGGTGCAGGGGCTCTAGAACACAAGTCTGGTATACCATCTCCTAAGCCATCGGAACTCTGGGGTCGTGAATTTTAGATGCTGGGAGAACCTCAAAGTCTGCTCTTTTTCCTTGAAGAGAGGCACAATGTTTTGCTCGGTTTCAGAACATCGATAAAGTTCCTTCAAACTTGTATGATTCCTAAGAGTGGCCTAAGGCTAGTCTCCCAGTTTCTATTAACTGCTAGTGAACTGCACTTCCCACTAGTACCATCCAGCTCAAGAAGGAACCGTGGAGAGCCAGGGAGCCCAGATGACAGTTCAGGTTCGCTAAGCCCAGGAAGCTGGGAAGTCAGAAGGTTCTCTAAAGGGTGCTGTGGCTCCCTCAAGCCAATTTCCTTCAGTCCGAGTTTGGCTTCCCTACCAGCATCTGACTTGGCATCATGACCCACCCACTTTAGTGTCCGCCCCTCGGACGCTGGTTGCAAGCTTGGTAACCCACGGTCCCACCTTCGAGTTCAGCAAATCCATGTCCATAACCTCAACCCCGGCGGCACTCACTACCTTCATTTCCATCAGGAGCCCCGTCCCTTCCTCAGAGTTCCGTGACCCTACTTCTGCTCACAGCCACTTTAACTCCCTCCAATGCCCAAACCAATTGCAACCAACTCCCGCTCTTCTGGGAAATCTGGCTCCGCAGGGCCAGCCTGGCCCACACGACCCCTCCGTCCCTCGGCCCACCTCACTGTCCCCTCCTCGCTGCCACCCGCGTCCTTCTCAGCAAAGGCCTCCCCTTGGGCCCCGTGCCGCGCGGAGCCCCGTCCTCACCCGGCCATCACAGCACCGACGAGGTACAGCAGCAACAGGCAGAAGGTGCTCAGGTTCTGCGGGGCCATGGTGTCGCCTGGTCCCGCACTCTCAGCCTCCCGTGCCGCTGCGTGCGCCGACCAGCTCTTCCGACCCAGAAAGGCCGCCTCACGCCGGGATCTCTAGCCGGGCAGCCGAGACAGCTAGCGCGCCCCCTCTTCAGCTGCCGCTTTCCGGGAGCCCCCAGAGCCGGCGAGCAGCCAGGCGTGGGCCAATCGCCGCAGGGGACATCATACGCGGCCGCCACTCCGCAGCCAATCAGCGCGGTACACTTCACCTCCGAGGCGGCGCGGGCAGCCAATCAGACAACGGAACTGTGGCCGTGGCCTCCGGCCAATGGGGAGAGGAGACGTCAGAGGTTCGCGCCGCCCGAAAAGGCCTGCGACTCGGAGAGAATTTCAGGCGGAGAGGGGCGCGCCGCGAGGAAACCCGAGCGTCCACCAATCGCGGGACTCCTTCCCAGTTCTGACCAATTGCTTGTGAGAGGGCTTAACTTGGTTACCACTCTAGAAACTACGTCGTGTGCGCCCGGGACGCGTGATAGCCAAGGCGACTGCTCGGTGCCGGAGTACGTGAGGCGTCTTGCGGAGGGATATGATCACACAGTACAAACTGATTACAAATAGTCTCGATTTCGTAGAAAAGAGACCTGGTTCCTTATAGAGAAGCCGCCGCGGAGACCGACTTAAGTTGAGATTCGACTTCCAGCACTCCGTAGCGGTGAGACGACCCCCCCCCCAACACACACTTTCAGAACCCGCTTTCGAGAAAACTAGGGCAAAGCGTTCATTGGCGGTGTTGGGATTTTTTAATTGAAATATTTTCTGTAAGTTTCCCAGCAGAATTGCACATAGTAAGCATGCAATTAATAAAAGCCGTTATTATAGTTCGAAGTAGAGCTTCTTCGTTTGCTGTTCTTTCCTCCAGTGTCGTTTACCACAGAAAAACTAGTTGTTTAGCAAAGCCTCTTCGCTTAGCTTTGCTTCCTGCATAGGTTATCCAGATCTTTACCAATGAATGGTATCTCGATTATGTCCACTATAGCCCCACCTCTTGCCCAAGTCTTGCTTGCAAAGGTCTCCTAATCGATGTTCTCCCTCCAAACTTTCTATCTCGATACAGTATTTTAAAATAATCCTGCTCTCTTCCCCATGATTATGTGCACGTGCGAACGCACTAGGGACCTGGAGATCACAGATTAGCCTAAACTGGTGGACCTGGGAGCCCAAGGTCCTGTGTCTGTCTGGCCAGCCCTGGCATTTCAGACCGTTGTTGCCTCAGTTGCTCCTATGGGTGGAATTCAAGGCCTCCTGCTTGTACAGCAAGTAAGTGGCAAGCTTTACAGACTAAACTGTCTACCCAGCGTCCTTGTGACTTTTTAAAAAAATATATCAAATCATGTCACTCTCCTGCTTAAGAGCCTTAATGGTTTTTCATTTCACTCAAAATGCCAACTCTATGGCAACTTACAAAGCTGTCTAGTTTAATAATCAGTATCCTCCCGTTAAATACCTTAAAATGTTCCACAATAATCAGTTCCCTTCCTCCTTTTTAAACATTTTCGTTGTATGTATCCATTGTATACGGTACTTCCTTGCATAGGCAAATTACACAAGTATATAATGTACACGGAGCATATTCTGCCTCACTATTTGCCTTCTTACCTTTCTTTTTCTCTCTGTCATGTTATTCCCTTTGTTTCTCTAGAACGTTTGGCTTCTACTTTAATTCCATGTATACATATGTAATTTTAAGTACCTATATAAAATCTAGGAACCACAAATGAGAGAAGACATGTATTTTTCTCTTTGAGACTGGCTTATTTCCCTTTGGATGAATTTCTCAGTTTGTATTCATTTTCCTGTAGACAGCATAACTGCATTCTTTATGGTTAGACAAAAAGATCATTGTCTACATAAACCACATTTTTCTTTATTCTGCAGCTGTTGAACTACGTTAGCTCTGTATCTTAGCTATTGTGAATTGTGCTGGAACATTGATATTTTGTCAAAACCCTTTTGTGCATTAATAAAAAGGCTTATTTTTATGTGCATGAGTGCTCTGCCTGCATGTAAGCCAGTATATGCCTGCTTGCTCAAGGCCAGAAGAGGGTGGAGGATGCCCTGGAACTGGAGTTGCAGATGGATGTGAGCAGCCATGTTGGTGCTAGGAATCAAATCCAGGTCTCTAGAAGAACAGTAAATGTTCTTAACCTCTGAGCCATCTCTGCAGCCTGGCTTGCAAGTGTTGTATTGAGAATTTTTACATTGGGAGATAGGTCTATAATTTTCTTTGTAGTGTGTTTGGCGCTAGTAGGAGGGCAAATTGGTTTTATTTTTAAAAAGTGACTTTATGGACTACTTTGAGAAATGTTGGTGTTTTTCCTAAAGGTTTGGTAGAATTCTGCAGTGAATCTATCTGGGATCTGGGTTTGGGCTTGTCTTAGTCACTGTTCTCTTGCTGTGAAATGACACTATGACCAAGGCAACTCTTACAAAATAGAGCACTTAGTTGGGGCCTTAGTTGTAGTTTCAGAGACTTAGTTCATTACCATAATGGCAGAGAGCAAGGTGGCATGCTGGCAGTAGCTGAAAGTGCTACATCCTGATTCACAAGCAGAGAGAGAAAGAGAGAGAGAGACAGAGACAGAGACAGAGAGAGACAGAGAGAGAGTGACAGAGACAGAGAGAGCGTCTAGGCCTGGCGTGAACCCACTCCCTAGTGATGTTCTTCTGCCAACAAGACCACACCTACTCCAACAATTACACACTTCATCATTTTAATCCTTTCAAAGAGTCCACTCCATGGTGACCAAGCATTCAAATGTATTAACTTATAAGGGCCATTCTTCAAATCGCTGCAGGATTCTTTTTAGTTGGGAGATTTTTGTTGTTTTTTAATTTTTACTTCTTCAGTATTGATGCTTGTTACATAGTTGTTTAAATTATTTAACCCCTCTTCATGTAACTGGCAGATTTTATACTTCTAGAAATTTGTCCATTTTCTTTTCGGTTTTCCTGGTGATGGGAATTTTATTGTTATCTTGTAATGGTCCCCATTTTATCTCTAATTTTGTTGAATTAGGGCTTCTCTCTGTGTGTTGGTTAGTTTGGGTTAGATTTGTTGACTCTGTCATTTCATGGATTCTTCATATCTTTTTTTCATTTCAGTTTTGTTCATTTCTGTGCCCCTTCCATTTAGTATTGTATTTATTTTGTGTGTGTGCACATGCCTGTGCAGTGTGCACATGGAGGCCAGAGGACAACACTTGTAGTCTGTCTGGTCTCCTTCCACTGTGTCAGTTCTAAGTATTGAATTTAGGTGGTCAAGCTTGGTGGCAAGTGCCTTTACCTGCTGAGCTGTGTCCTAGTTTCATTTCTGTTGCTATGATAAAAATATCCTGAAAAAAGATGACAGGGAAGTAATGTCTCTTTGACTTACAATTCCAAGTTACATAAAAAGTCCTGTCATTGCAGAGAAGTCTCCGGGCAGGAGTTTGAAATAGCTGTTCACAGCACATCCACTATCAGGAACAGAAACAAAAGTACTGTGTTACGGCTCTGAAGGGAAAGGTATCCTGGCTGTCAGAAGCCAGGCTATACCTATAGCCCTGTTCTGGGTGGGGGGATGGTTTCCCCACAGGAATGTAGCAATCCTCCTCTCAGAGAGCCATTATAGCTCACCTCTGCTCCGCTCTGCTAACAGAGTTTCCCTGCAGAGATAGCTGTCCATTGCTTCTCTCAGTGTTCTGCTCCAGTAAGTTACTTCTCTGCTTCTCTCTGCTAAGGGAGAATGTAGTAGTTTGCTCCTGCTCCAGCAAAAGTTGTTACTTCTTTGCCCTGCTCCACTCCTGAATGGTCTTCACCCAAAACGCATTCAAGAGATTTATTGGGAGGGAAGAATCCAGGAGCGTGGCTGCCTCCGCCAGGGTGGAAAAAGGCAGCTCCCAGCTGAACAGGTACAGGGCTTATATACGGCTTCTTAAGGGCAGAGCTTTTCCAGGGTGAAGATTTTCAGGGTGGGAATTGGTTGGAACAAGCTCAGAGATTGGCTGGATTTTGTGCTCAGGAATGGATTGGTTTCATGCTCAGGGAGTATTTGGTTTTTATGATGAATTGGTCAGGAGCAGAGTGTGCTTCTTTAGCTCTGGTTTCAGGGCTAAAGTATGTTTCTTTCACTGATTTCAGGGTCAAAGTGTGTTTTTTTGTCTCTGGTTTCAGGGTCAGGGTGTGTTTCTTTTACTGGCTCTGGTTTCAGGGTCAGGGTGTGTTTCTTTGGCTGGCCCCTTCACCCTACAAATACCCATGTTCCCTGCCTGCTCACAGGTCTACTAGCCTCTCTACTTGTATATAGGTGAGGGCCCCATCCATGGAATGGGTTAGTTAATAATCAAGATACTATTCCCCATTCATGCCCACAGGCCAACCTGATCTAGTTAATTCCTCAATTGAAATTTTCCTCTCAGATGATTCTGGATTTTGGCAAATTGACAATTAAAAACTAACCCTTGCAGCCACGTTGCGATCAATGCCCTAGTTCAGTCACTTTTCACCCACTGATTTGAGGTTTGTCTTATCCTGTTTTCCCAAGACCCTAAGGTGAATTTTAAAATTATTTGTGATGTCTCTGATTTTTTAAAATGTAGGTAGGCACTTCCCTCTTAGAACTAATTTCATGGTTACAGGGAGATGGCTCAGTGAGGAAAAGCACTTACCATGCAAACCTAATGACCAGAGTTCAATTTTTAAAACCCTCATAGAAAACAAGCTGTGATAGCTCACATGTGTAATCTCAACATGCCTATTTGAAGATGGGAGGCAGAGAAAGGGAATCTGAAAATCTTGAAGTCCAGCTAACTTGTAGCACAAAGCAAAGATGCACAAACAGTAGGAGAAGGTTGGTGAGATGGCCCGGTGAGTAAAGAGAGATGCTGTCAGTTTTGATTACCCAAGTTCAATCTGTGGCATCCAAATGGTGGAGAGAACTGACTCCCTCGCATCCTCTGGCTTCAACATGCCTGCATGGCATGTGCTTACACAACATACACACATGCACGCACACACTAAATAATGTAAATTAAAATTTTTGAGACAGTAAGAGAGACCCTGCTTCAAGAAGGCAGGAGAGTACTGATTCCTGAAGGTTACTCTGCTCCCCACCCACCACTCTGACAGAGCCGTCGTTATGTACTATAGGTCTCGGTATATTTATATTTGACTGTATTTATAGTATTCTAGTCTAGTAATTAAAAACATTGGTTTAGGTTTATTATTTTTAAGTTAGGTGTTTATGAGTTTGTGAGTATGTGGGTACAAGGGCCCTCAGAGTTCTGAAGAGGCTGCTGGATCTCCCGGAGCTGGAGTTAGAGTTGGTTGTGAGCAACCCACATGGGTGCTGGGAACCAAACGGGTGCTCTGCAAGTGCAGTAGATGCTCTTCTCAGCTGAGCCGTGGCTCCAGGACGGCCTGCTCCCAATTGTTCAGTCTTTCTGTCTAGTGTTCTTGGAGTGTTCTCATACACACCCGAATTCTCCTCTCACAACTCCATTCCCAGACCATGTTCCAACACCACCCCCATTGTAATCTTTTAAAATTGTCGTTACGTATGTGTGTGTGCACGCATATCCACCCTTCTGAGTCCATTTAGAGTTGGTCATGTGCAGCTCTGTCCAGGGCTAACCACTGGGAGTGGATGTCCTATGCAGGAACTCATCCCTGAAGGAAACCGACTCTCCCCTCTCAGCAGCCATTGACCACCAGCCCTCTTCCTAGGGGTGGGACCATGTGGAACTTCTCCTGCCTGCACTGGCTTATCAACTGGTGTTCTTATGTTGGTCTTGTTCAGGTAATCAGAGATTTAGTGGGTACATTTTCCTTTCATGCCTAGGGGGCACTATCTAGCAGTAGGCGACCTGGGCCTCTGGCTTTTACAGTTGATCCAGCCACTCTGCTGGAGCCCCAGCTGTAAGGGCTATGTTGCAGAGTTAGGGTTGGGCATCCCATAGTCCCATCCTCTCTGTACTTTGATGAGTTGTAGATCTCTACAAATAGTCTCCATCAATTGCAAAAAGGGAAGTTTATTTGAATAAGGGCTGAGAGCTATACTTAATCTGTAACATGAGGGCTGGCTTGTTGGGGTTTCTGTCCCGCCCAGTACCCCAC
>LOJH01008716.1:634-26818 GCA_001685095.1 Ellobius talpinus
CAGGACCTTTTGGCTTTCATGGTTTCCATTGAGAAGTCAGGTGTAATTCTGATATGTCTGATTTTATATGTTACTTGGCCTTTTTCCTTTGCACACCAGAATCCATTTTTATTCTTCTTTTCTTTCTATCACTGATGGCATGTTTTTCTTACCTATGATAATAAAGAGAAGAAGAGTCAATCTTTATTTCTTCATTCTTCTTTGTATTCAGTACAGATCTTTGAACTCTCATCTGTTTCTAAAAATTACTTCTGAGTATGGGGATTACTTTGAATTGATATGATAATCTGAGAATTGACTTTTAAAAGTATTTAATCTATCCATCCATGAACATCTTATAATTCTCCATGTATTTTTCATACTGTTTTTTATCATTTAATTTCTCCAAATTTAAAATTATATAATTTTTCTGTGTCAAGTCTCCTTAAAACCATCATTTGTATAACTAAAGGTACATGTGATTTCTTATTCTATTACAGAGATGATTTGGAAGCTTGAGTTTCTAGTTTTGTGTTGCTTTTTGATAGGATATAGCTGACTTCATAACATGTTGAGTGCAGATTCATGGAATCTGATAAATTTACTAACTACTTTTAACTGTTACCTATGAATTATTTTACATTTTCTGCAGACATACTCATATTTTTCAAGATTGTTGGCAACACTGCTCCTGAACAGTCCTTAAGGCTCTTCCTTTTCTATCCTGCTCTCACAGGTGGCTAGTGAATAGAAGTGGTAGCAGCGCACATCCCCAGCTCATCCCCGAAAGCCAGGAGCACCGGCGACATTTCACCTTCACCGTGTCTTCTAGCCATGGCCTGTATCCTTTCAAGATGAAAAAGGCCCTTTTTGTTCCAAGTGCTCTAAGAACATTTATCATGATTGAATTTTCTCTGTTTCAGTAAAGTGGCATAGAAATTACATGAATTTTTTTTTATTGTGATGATTATTTCAACCCAGAATTAGCATGACTTTTCTGTGTTTTCTTTGCATAATTTTGCTTAACAGTGTTTCAAATTATTTTATCTGTGATTATGAGTGAGGCTGAAATGTGGATTTTCTACCAAACCATACCTCTCTTAAGTTACTGTCTTATTATAGAGACCATCTTAATTTTCTTCTTGATATATTTTATCCAGGGAAGTATCTGATTTCTTCACAATCTTTACTACTTTCATTTAGTGTAAATATTTACATTGATATTTTATTTGAATACCTTTACTTGTAAATGTTTCCACACTTTTCCTCTAATGGCTTGAATGGTTCGTATTTCAGGCTTTATGGGCCATACATTGTGGTCAACTGCTCCAATCCCTCCTGTGGCCCCAACTCAGGCAAGGAAGTTATGTGAATAAAATGTGTATACATGTTAAGGAAAGTCTGTTCCGACCTGGCCATTTGAATTTCAGATATGTCTGGAAATGATGATGTCACAGTTTTTCCTATTATTTAAAAACATGCAAGTCACTATAGATTGTAGAGGTACAAAATAAAATAGACTTGCTTTGGCAACAGCCTGCATTTTATCAGTCTGTCGTAAAATTGCTCTTCACAGGGCCCTGCTGAGTTCTGTGGGGATTTTGACAATATTCACAAATCCATCCTTTTTTTTTCAATTGATCTATTATGGAAATACATTCTCTTCTTTCTTCACTAGCTATGCATTCTACTGTACCACTGCTGACACCATCTGTGATGTCATGATTGTGACAACATTTATTCACATTATAGACCCCAGACTGCAGTACCTAAGATAGTTACAGACAATTGCCCTGCTAAAGACTGGCGCTGCTACTGTTGGGTATTGATGGAAAAATCTCAATAGTGATGTTTGCATGGTATTTCATGTTTTTCCTCTTCTTTCTGTCTTCATGGCTCTTTAAGGACTTTGATCATCAGGGTATGGACTGGAGGTAGCACCTCTATCTGTTCTGAATGATGTTTCACTCACTCTCAGACCTTTCCAGTCATCAATTGCCTTGATGATGCCATCACCAGCTGTTTTTGGAGAGATATAGCAGACTAATCTTGGGGTCCAGAAGAGCTGTGGCACCAGTCTCACCTCAGATGCACCTCAAGTACATGACTTGGATCTTGTTGGGCTGAACTTTGGCAGCATGGTGGAGGTAGCTGGTATTGGATGAGCCAGGATGCAGGGCAGAAGCAGGAAGTTGCACTGTAGTGTTCTCCAAGCAGAAAGGTCAAAAGCACCATACTCATTCTATTATTGATTATGTTATTTAATTTATAAAACTGATAAATTAAATATTGCTGGTGGGTTTTGACTTTAAATCCTTTTGAACATTCAAAATTTTAGTGTTCCCAAGTGCCTTCTATGGTGTTCTTTTAGTCCTGCAGGGTATGGGGTTGAGAAAAGTGTGTCATCTATGGTGAGTACTCAATAACCACTTACTGTCAGCAACTCTGAACAGCGATGCGACGGCAGTAACCACTGCCCACTGCAATAAAAAGTTTCTCTAACCAAGGTTGAGTACTGCACAAACCTGTGGGTGTAAACATAAATATTTAGAAGACAGTTTGACAATGTGACCCTTAAAAAACCCAACATAAAGAAGTTCTCCCCTAGGGCCTATGCGTTCCCTAGCTATGGTTTTAACTATGCTTACAGTGGGAGGCATGGATTTCTCTTCTGTGGAGCAGGCTTCACACCAATCAAGAGAGCTGTTGGTTCTTCTATAAACAGTCTTGCTAATATTGTGCCAGTGAGTACATCTTGCCTGGCATGTTGATATTATGGCATTGAGGTCCAATGCTGGGTTAGTTCATTGATACATTTTCTTCCCTAGCCTTCTGCACTGTGCCTTTCAGCTCTCTGAAAAAAAAATTCGCCAGTTGGGAGAGAGCTCCTGTGTCTTCTGTAATAGGACTTTACTATCTAGTTATGGAGGCCAGCGAAGAACAATGATAATAACCTTTGTTGTTTTTGGAACCTCTTGAACACCCTAACTAATAATTCACTGGGTGGCACTGAGACTTTCATTTACTTGCCTGTGACTCTTAGAAGCAGTTGTATTTACCCATGTTGGATACCTTTGTTCAAATTCAGTTTTAAAACACTTATATTTTAGGTAGCTTACAAACTACTGGAGTTTTTGAATGTTTCTTCATATATCCTTGACTTTGATGAACACACTCTCTTAGCCTTCTTTTCTGCCTTCTCCAGATTCACTCAAACCTTTAGGGCTTGGTATCCCTGCTCCCCATTCCTTCATGTTCTACTATCCTCTTTATTGGAGCCTGCTCCAGCAGAAATCAGCAGGGGGTACCTTGAGAGGGGGCACTGAGGCTGAAGAAATGTTAGATTAAGAGAAATGAAGACAGAAACATAGGTTAGACCAGGAGGACTGAAAGTTAATACTAAATAGCCCTCAGTTTATTTCTTAGCCAGCATATATACTAAAGGCAAAGGGCAGAACAAAGAACAATACGGTCAGCTAACCACCTCCCTGCACAGTCCTTAGGAGGAAGCTCAACCACGCGCATTATCTCAATACAAGAATTCAGCAAGCAGCAAGCAGCTACCAATCACTAAGGAGTGCTTCCGGCTGGCATACACCAGCCCAACACTTACTAGATAATGTGCTCTTTCATCTGGGCAGAAATGCTCGTTCTCATAATCAGAATTTTCTCACAACACTCAAGGATATTTGGAGCAAACAAAAAGGAAATCTTGAACTCAAATAACTTCTTTAAGTCAGTAATGACACCAGATGGAAACTGAGTCACACGTGGGCTCCCACATCTTTGATTATATTTTACTTGTGTTGGAAGGTATTTTCTTCATGAATACTTTATTTTGTTTAACCCTTCCTTTGCCTCTCACTTAACCCATAACCCCATTACCTGATTTCTACCACTGTTATTCTCCCTCTCTACTCTGATTTCATCTATATTTCACTATCCTACACTCTAAATACACTCCCCCAACAAGTTCTGAGGTTCCTGGCTTCTACGTACACTCCAGCCTAAACACACAGAGCAGAAGTTGTGAAGCTACTATCTACTTTTGAGAGAGAGCATTTGGTATTTATCTTTCTGGACTTGGATGACATCACTCCACATAGATTTCTCTTCCAGTTCTATCCATTTTCTTCCATATTTCATGATCTCATTTTTCTTTAAAGCTGAATAAAATTCTATTGCATATTCAGACAACATTGTCATTATCCACTCAACAGTTGATGTCTAGTTTAATTCTATTTCTTAGGTACTGTGACTAGAGCAACAATGGATGTGTAAGTACCTTTAGTAGGATGTAAGGTATGTGCTCAGGAGTGGTGGAGTGGCTTATAGAACAATTCTATTTCTAGTGTTTTGAGCCACCTCCAGATTGTTTTCCAAAGTGTTTGCACTGGTTTACACTCCCACCAAAGTGTGCAAACATTTCCCTTCACTATGTCCATGCAAACACTTGTTACCATTTGCCTTCCTGATGATGACTGTCCTGATTGGGGTGAGATGGACTCTTAAAGTAGTTTTAAATTGCATTTATCTGACAGTTAAATATGTTAAACACTTTTCAAAAAGTTTACTAGCCATTTATATTTCTTCTTTTAGAACTTTCTATTCAGTTTCACAGCCCCTCCCCCTTTTTTTTACTGGGTTGCTAATTGTCTTGATGCTTAGTCTTTTAGTTCTTTGTATATTCTACACACTAGACCTCTGCCAGATGTATAGCTGGCAGAGTGGTTCTCCTGTTTTGTGGGCTGCCTCCTCGCTTGATTGACAGTTTGCTATATAGATGCTTTTGAGTTTCATGTGATCCCATTTGTCAAATGCAGATTTTATTTCCTGTGCTACTGAAATCCTACACCAGGGCTTATGTTGACCTCTTTAAACTTGACTTTTTTGGGGGGTGGGGGGCAGGGTGAAAGATAAGGACCTAGTTTCAATTTTCTGTATTTTGAAATTCAAGTTTCCTGGCACCATTTGTTAAAGATTGTCTTTTCTCCAATGTGTGTTTTTTGGAATCTGTATCAAATGTCAGGTAGCTGTAGTTTTTTGAACTTATATTGGGGCTGTATATTTTTGTTTTTATCTATGTATTTATTTTCGTGCCAATATCATGCTGTTCAATCACTATAGCTCTATAGTATCAATCAAGTCTCATGATAGCTTCTACAGTATTCTTTCTGCTCAGGCTATCTCTTGTTTTTTTTATCTATTCATATACATTTTGAGATTATCTTTTCTGTTTTATGTTCTAGGTCTTTTTTTAACATTAGAATTGCTCTAAATCTGTAAGTTGATTTGATAAATGGCCATTTTACAAGGTTAATTATTTCAGTCCATGAGCCTTTCTCTCTTCTGGCATCTGCCTCCATTGCTTGAATTTTTTTCCAGAGGCTTTTCATTTCCTTGGATAACTTTGTGCCTAGGTGTTTTGTTTTCGTTTCTCTGAGGCTGTTGTGAGAGGACTTTTTTCCTGGTCCCTTTGTCATTACCATTGCTAATTAGGAAAACTCTGATTTTTATGTGGTAATTTCCTACCCTGTAAAATTAACTAGCTTTAAGAAAAGGTTTTGGTGGAGTCATTATGGTCTCATAATAGAATCATACCATCTTCAAATAGGGGTATTTTGCCTTCTCGTTTTTTCTGTTTGTATCCCCTTCATTTCATCCCCTTGTGTTTGTGCTTTAGCTGTGCCTTCAAGTGCTGTACTAAATGAGACTGTGAGAGTAGATGGATGCCCTTGCCTTGGTCTGGTCTCAGTACAAATGTTTACTCAGTTTTAAAAACACATTTAACATGATATTGGTTGTAGGTTTGTTTTCTACAGCTTTTATCAAGGTAAGGTATTATCTCTCCATCCATAGACTCTCCATGACTTTATCAGGAAGAGATGACAGATTTTGTCAAAAATCTGCTAAACATCTAATGAGAAGATTGTGTGGTTTCTTTGTTTGAGTATATATATATATATATAATGGAAATATATGCAAAAATATTTATTGATTTGATTTTGTGTTATTATGCATCTCTAGAATAAAATAATTTGGTCATAATGAAGGATTTTGTTATATGATCTTGAATTCAGTTTGCCAGTATTGAGAATTTTTGCATCTATGTTCATCAGAGAGATCAGCCTGCAATTTTTGTTTTTGTAATTCTTGGTTCTTTGTTTGACTTTGTATCAGTGTAATACTGTCTTCATAGGAAGCCTCTTTCCTTTTCTGTTTTATGGAATAATTTGAATGATAATTGGTGTTAACTCTTCTTGAAAATTCTGATAAAATTCTATAATGGATCTATCTGGTCCTAGGTTTGTTTTGTTTAGGAGAATCTTTGTATTGCTGTCTCTATTTAATTGATGGTGGTAAAGCTATTTAAATTATTTATGTGGTATTGTTGCATTCTGGCATGTTGTATACATCTAGGAATCTATGCGTTTCTTCTAGATTTTCCAGTTCCATGAAATAATCATTTCTAAAGTCTGTCATTATTTTCTTCATTTTACTGATGTCTGTTATATTGTTTCCCTTTTTTGTTTTGTTTCTAATTTTATTGATTTGAATTTTCTCACTCATGGTTACTTTGACTAAGGATTTGTCAGTCTTGTTTATCTTTTCAAGAACCGTGTCTTTAGTTTATGGATTTTTAAAATTTCTATTACATAATTTCAGCCTTCATTTTCATTATCTCTTCTTGTCTATTATTCTAGGGTTTTTTCAAGGCTTTCAGGTATATCACTAAGTTATTAATTTGAGATATATACAAATGTTGTAGCTACTTACTGCTATATTTTAGGACTACTTTTATTTTGTCCCATAGAATCTTGTATGTTGTGTCTTCATTTTTACTCAATTCCAGGAGTCTGAAAAATTCCTTCTTGATTTTTTTTTAGCGTCGCAATTATTATCTAATTCCACGTTATACAGCCTTCATGCGAATTGTACTTTTACTTTTCTGTGACTGTTGATATCTAGTATTATTTCATTGTAGTTAGAAAGAATACAAGATGATATTTCAAATTTCCTATTTTTGACTTGAATTATGTTCTAACACATGCAGAAAGTCCTACGCACTCCTGAGAACAAGGTTCATTCTTTAGAGTGTTTGGTTAGAATATTTTGTAGATGCCTGTTATGCCCATTTGACTAATGGTGTCACTTAACTTCAGTATTGTTCTGCTTAATGTTTGACCAGATAACCTGTATATTGATGAGAATGTAGTATTAAAATAACCCACTTTCACTGTCTTTGGGTTAATCTGTGGTTTTATATCTAGTAGCATTTCTTTTGTGAAATTGGATACACCTATTTTTATTGCATGTGTTGGCTAGTAGTCATCTGAGAGGAGGGAACCTCAATAAAAAACAAGCTGTAGGAAAGCCTGTAGGACATTCTCTTAATATCTGAATGATGTGGGAGGGCTCAGTCCATTGTGGGTGAGGCCATTCCTAGGCTGGGGGTCCTGGCTAATTTAAGGAAGCAGGCTGAGCAAGCCATGGGGAGCAAGCCAGTAAGCAGCACCCTTCCATGGCCTCTGCATCAGCTCCTGCCTCCAGATTCCTGCCCTGATTGATTTCCTGCCCCAACTTCTTCAGTAATGAACCTTAAATGGGAATGTAATGCAAATAAATCCATTCCTTCTGAATTGGTTTTTGGTTATGGTGTTTCATCACAGGAATAGTCACCCTAACTATGAAAGTGCATGTATGCCTGGAATTGTAATACCCTTCAGAGGCTTACTCCTTTTACGAGTATAAAGTGACCCTCCTTATCTCTTCTGATTAGTTTTGGTTTGACATCTACCGTGTTCAATATTGGAACATCAATGCCTGCTTGTTCCCTAGTTCCCCTTGCTGGAAATGCCTTTCTATTCTTTTGCCCTCAAGTGGTTTCTATCACTGATGGTGTCTTTCAGGACCTGGAATTCTGCTTTCCAAGCCCTTCTGAATTTTGAAAAAGTTTCTGTTGAATAATCAGCCTTCATTCTGATGAGTGTTCCTTTGTAAAACACTTGACTGTTCTTCCTTGTAGCTCTCTATAACTGACGTTCTGGGATCCTTTACTTCTTAAAACTGGGAGGTAGTGGATGGCAGATGTGTGGCCTGGGAACTGAGAGTCAGAGAAGCCTCACCTGTCTGTACCTGTAGCAAAGGACATGGTGGATGTTTAAGGTCTTGACTCAGGTGTCTTCCTAGATTATAATTTGACCAGTTAGCTCTTATTTATGTGTTTTTAAAAGTGCACAATCTGCATTGCTTAGTGCAGTGTTGAGTAATATATGTCCAGCTGATCAAATTAATTAATTTTGTATTTCAGGAATAGCCCTTAATTACTTCTTTTTCAAATTGCTTTTACAGTCATTAAATTCCTCCGTGTCTCCCACTGTCTGATTTGTTTATTTTTTCTAACTTGGAAAAATAGCTTTTTTAAATGCATTTTGATGATGTTTTGAGAGATAGCTAAGTTTACAATTGAAGTTATTAATGTATTTTTAATTCTCAACAAATGCATTCGTTTTAAAGTGCATTTTGATTAGTGTTAATTTACTTACATTAGGCTTCTTTAGTGTTAAAAGGAGATATATTTCTAATTCTTTTATTTTCATATTTTGCATTTTCACAGTATTACTTAGTATAAAACACTCCAGATATTTTATTTTGTATTTTGATGTGGCAATGTGTCAGGTTGTATGCAATATAGCATTGATTATGCTTGAGACAGTTTTCTCTTTTCCTTTCATTTATCTGCTGCTTCTACTTCTCTTAACCCTATTCTTGCCTCCTTTCTATTTGTTTTTTTATTATTATTATTTTAAGAAAGTTTGATCTGGAGAGATGTCTCCAAGTCCAGAGTATCTGCTGCCTAAACTTGATTGTGTCTGGCATCCACATTGAGTAATGTACAACTACCTGTAACTCCAACTCCAGGGGATTTGATGTTATTTTCTGGTCTCTGCAGACATCTGGACACATGTATGCATACTCACACAGAGACACAAACACACAATACACATAAATAAAAATAACAAATATTTAAACTTTTAATTTTCCTTAGTTTGTTAGACAAGTGTTCTATTTTCTTTCCATCTTCATCACAAACAAACTGAAGAAAAATAGCTTGGAGAGGATATGGATCATTTCATCTTACACTTCCAGGTCACAGTCTGTCACTCAGGGATGTTAGGGCAGGAACCATGAGGGAAAATTGTTTACTGGATTGCTCTCTTTGATTTGCTCAGGATATTTCTAAAACATTACAGACCCATTTGCCCATAAGATGGCACAGTCAGGCCCTCTTATATCACTTAGCAATAAGAAAATATCTTACAGACATGCCTATTGGTCAATCTGGTTGATGCAGGTGGAATTTTCTTTGGGCCACCAACCAGTGCCCAAATAAAGACATGAATGCTTATTAATTACGAATACTCAGCCTTAGCTTAGGCTTGTCCCACTAGTTCTTTTAACTTAATTTATCAAGTTTTGGTTCGTCTACATTTTGCTTCAGGGCTTTTAAAGCTTTCTTTCATTGTGTATGTCCTACTTTCCTGCTTTTTCCATGTCTGTCTGTCTGGCCCCTGGCATTTCCCTGGTATCCCTTGAGCCTAAATTCCTCCTCCTACTTCCTCTCTCTGTCTGAAAGTTCTGTCTATATCTCCTCCCTCACTATTGGCCATTCAGTTTTTTTTAGACCAATTATGTGGGTTAGGCAGGCAAGGTAAAACAGCAACACATCTTGACATAATTAAGCAAATGCAACACATCTTTACATAGTTAAGCAAATATTCCACAACAGATTGAAGCAATCTACCAATGGAGATTCTCTCAGATATTTCTGAGCTGGGTCGACAAATGAAGCTAACTAGAAGAACCATTTTTATTGATTTCACTAAACAACACAGTATATTTTCTCTTCTAAAATCCACTCTGTGTTTATGTGTGTATAATATACATACTCATACACACACACCAGTGTGTTCCTTTTCCATCCAGGTATTATTCAATTAGACCTATCTGGATGTTCGCCTATTGCTTGGACTCATGTTCTTTGTAACATCACCTCATCTGATATAATTTAATTTACTGAATAGATAGTAAATTCACTATGTTTTAGTGTTTTGGAAGTATGTTTAGCTTGACTATATTTTTACTGAATATAGAATTCTGTGTGTAGCTATTTTCTGTGGCATAAATAGAATTGTAACTTTTCTGCATCACATAATTTCTGTTTAGTAACTATCAGTTTCCCTACACCTTTCAGATATTTCTGAATACCTATTTCTCTGGATCTAGAACTGGAACATTTGTATCAAGTCTAATCAGTCCTTCTATTCTCTATCCTTTTGTACATTTATAATATAAACTTAGTGTATTTTTTATTTTGTCTCTCAGATCATCATTATTTCCTTCATTTTTATCCCATTATGAAATCTGGTAAATGTTTATTTTCAAGATACTGCATATTTAATTCTGGAATTTCTCCTCCTCTCTCTGTTATATTTGTAGGTTAGCACAGTCTGGCTCTTCTCAGCCGTCTCAATTTTAAGCACATATTAAATACAGACTTTAACCCTTTGCTTGTTTGACTTACGTTCTGCTTTCCCCCTGCCTGGTTATTTTATGTGTTGGCTTTCTTTTCTTTTTATTATGTGGTTTAGACGGTGTCTTTCTATGTTGCCCAGGCTGGTCTCCAGCTCCTGGTCTAAGTGACCCCTCTGCTTCAACTTTCCTGGGCCACAGAGTTCACTACTATTCTCAGCATATATAGGATTTTTTTCTTATAATTTTGAATGTACCTGAAGTCCCTGGGTGACCTCAACTTCCAGAATGTGTTTACCTTCACTTCTAATTTGCAGGGAGGAGAGACAATAATATGAACCACCTCAATCCAATGAGAAGCTGAAGTGTGATTTGAAGCTGGGCTTTAGTGTTTATGAGGAATGGCTTATTTCTAGACTTTGTTTATTATGAGAGGAGAACCTGCGGAAACCAGAGGGAATGAAAGATTCATCAGGGTATCTTCTCCTGAATTCCAGTGTTTGATTTTTTAGTTTTCTACATCTGCTAAAAATACCTGCTCAGTGTCTCAGTCCCTGACTGGAACTTGTCATCATTGCGATGAGAACAGTTTTAAATGCAGGGCTCACCCTGCATGGCTTTCCTTCTGGATGCTGGCATCTCTCCTGTGTCTTGAACTTTATATATGTAAATGCAGAATTTCATTTGCTTTCAGTGAAAAGAGCTGATTAGAAATAAGGTAATCTGCTGTTGGTGGCAGAACTCCCTTCACTGGGTTTTAAAATTTGATTTTTCTATTTTGTAACTCTATTTCAAAAATGCCTTTTATTTCTTTAGACATAATATTGTTGTTTTGTAAAGTGTATTTCAAAATTTCTATATCTGGTACACACCTGTGACTTTCTGTAGGCCTTTCCCGTTGATTCTGGCTCATAGTACTAAATTTCTTTCTGCGCCTTAAAAAAAAACTTGGGAATTGCAGTTATTCTTGAAAAGTACAGTTGGCATGTCTCCCTGTAGCTTATTTGCGTTTCTTCTAGTTAGCACATGGGGTTGCGATGCATAGAAAATATTTGTCAAGCCAGCATAAAATTTGAAGTTCTCAAGCATATGTAGAAAACATTTCAACCCAGGGCTAGGGCAATGCTCCATGTTAAGCACACCCTCTGCCCTTGCAGAAGAACCAGGTTCAGTTCCCAACGCCAACCTGAGCTCACAAGTGACTTTAACTCTAGTTCCAGGGAATCTGATTTACTTTTCAGGCACCATATGTACACAGTGCTCTTATAGATAAGCAGCCATACACATATCCTCATAAATCAAAATACATGGCTTTTCCTAAAGGAAAATATTTTTATTTCAAGACCACCCAGACACAGAATCTATATAAAGGATACTTTTCAGCTTTCTTTCTTTCACTCTTCTTCCTAGCAAGTAGACATTTCTCTTAGATTTTCTGTGATTGGCAAGTCTTGATCAAAAGTAAGAAAACCAGACTTACTTTTCTCCTTTGCGTGCATCACATTTGGGCAAATTTGGTGCACACTCTAGGAGGAAAGCATCTTGCTATTTGTTTTAGTCCATTTGGGCTGGTAACAAAATATAACAATCAGGGTAACTTTCAAAGGTTAACTTTCAAAGGTAACTTTCAAACACATTCGCCTGGCTGCTCAGAACTCTTAAGACTGGGGTCTGGAGAGTCTGGTATCTGTTCAGGGCTTCTCTTTGCTTCCAAGATGACACCAAGCTGCCATGACTTCCGAAGGAGAACCATGCATCTTCTTCACATGTTGCAAAGGAGGACAGGCCAACAGGATGTGAGCTGCTAGCTGCCTCCATCCTTTTGTGAAGCACTGATGCATTCATGGGAGCTTTGCCCTCCAGAAGTAATCACTTCCCCAAAGGCCTCATCTTTAATACCATCACAATGGGGATTAAGCTTTGGGAGAGGACATATTCAAACTGCCACAGTTTTCATGTGTGCTCCTCTGCTTGTTCCCACCTTACTCTTTTGATTTCTGTACTTTCCTAACATTTGCCAGAATTCAATTATTATCAATAGTAGATTTGGTCTAAATAACCATTCATTATTCCTGAAAACACTGGTTTTCTTTTAGTTTTTAATGTATAGAAAAATGAAACTTGACTTTATGAAATGTACATTGGAAATACAGTGTTGTTATCTTTGGTATCAACACACAGTCAGAAGTGTAAATTCTTGAGATAAGTGGTCATTGCATATTTTGTTTGACAAATTGTTGATTATATTTATTACCTTAGTGATATGACTATTACAGAAAATCAATATATTATATTTTAGCATTTGTGTATGTATATGTGGAACATTTAATATGTTTTAAAAACGTATTCTGTATAGTGTACATATTAATTTTAATGTACGTGAAAGCATTTGAGTTTTTGAGTTTTAAGAAAACATTTAACATTTTACCTTTTTCTGAACCTTGGTACAGTGAACAGGTTGAAATGGAATGAGAAAATAGCTAAGTATTTTTGAGGCTAACAGTAGAATTGGCTGTGAATAGCATGTGAATAGAAGGGTGAGCGTGATGGTGCTCGCTTAAGAAATACTTGCATGTTTGGATTTTGGTGTGTTTAGAACATACGGAGATCTAATCCATGAACCAGATTCTAACATACATACATTAATCTTGTTTCTTTTATATGCTTTTCTGGATGAAACAAAACAAAACAACAAAAAACAACAAAAGTTGCCAAGCAGAGTTGCTTTAACTCTTAGAAAGTTTTTAGATATGTGTAACTGCCATTACAAAATGAATTCATGGAGAAATGTATTTATTGTTCTATGCAGATCTCCTGTGGAAACCTGCAGATGTTCACATAAGAAACGTTCTTGCCCACTTTCTTGAATAAACATGATGCAAACCCAGTGTATTTGCATACACAAGAGGACAATTGTTTCAAAGATATGGGATGTGAACACATGCCAGATTATGAAACACCAGACGAGAAATATATTTTTCAGGTGTACAGCTTGAGAAAATTATTGAACACTCATAGTAAATGCCATGTTTTGGGGAATATTTGGCGAAATGTAGGTGTGGCTATATATTGAGTAATCAGTCCCTCTAGCTTCTACTGTGACTGATGGAAAATTTATCTTATTTTCCGGTGACAAAGAGAAATGAAACTGCAGTTCTCTTAATGCATAGTTTGTTAAGCAATTTCCATTTTGTAGTTGCATCTCACAGATGTTCCAAAATGGTTAAACTAAAAACGTGTATTTCAACTTTTGACTAAGTGGCAACAAAAATACATTTTTATCACTTGAATACCTGCAGATGCTTGTCTTTTTTTATATGTATATGAATTTACTTATATAACCCACATACAGAGAGAAGAATATTTAAAAACATACTAGTTTTTATTTATTTGTGTGTATATGCACCAGATGAATATGGAGGTCAAAAGATAACTTCTCTTTCTGCCATGTGGGTCCCAGAGCTGGAACTAAGTTCCTTAGACTTAACCGTACTTGCCTTTGGCTGATGAGCCATCTCACTAGCCCAAGAATTGCCTTTAGAGGCCAGTAAGTTTCTCTCTTGATTTTGGTCAAAAGTTATAAAATCATATGCTGAGCCCAAGTGCTTGATTCTTCTTATACTTTACAGTGTATTTTCACTGGCGCAAAATAGTTTCAAAGTGTTTACATACAGTTATAACCTAGTAGCTTCTACAAAGCTGAAAGAGCACCAGTCCTCAACCTTTGGACACTAGAATTCTTTGCAATGCACGGTTGTTATTAACTTGGCAATCGATACGAGTTTCCAGAGAGTGCTGCAAAAAGAATGAGCTCTCTAAAACATCCCTTGTTTTATCCACACCTCAAGCAGAGTGCTGTTACAAGTCAACCTATCTAAGCAGTGCAACCACACAGCCTGGTTTGGCAGATCCTCCTGCTTTAGACATATTTTATGGCGGTAATTACAGGTGTCCCCTTTATTCTCACAATGTAGTTTTGAATGATTATGTGGCTGTGCTAGATTTTCAAGATAAGTGGCATTCAAAAGGAAAGAACGGTCTAATTCCACTTATTCATGGTGCACCCTTCTGCACAGTGAAAGAATATTTCTTCTGCTCTTTAGCTTAAGTATGTTGATTTATGGTTTGATTAGAAGTGGTTTGGGGGTTCATTATCTTGACAGTTATAGAAAACATTGACACCTTCCATACAGAGTGAGGGATTCTATGTGTACACATTCTAATAGCATTTCTTATTACTATTTGCCTAAGAACAAACCTCTAACACAAGCAACTTACAGAAAATGATGTTTGATGTGTTGATTGGATGGGTTTAAGTGAGGAACAGATCCTTGCGTGGATATCAGCTGTGGAGTGTTCACCATAGCCAGTGGGATTATGTTGATCTCCCCATGTCTTTAGTCATTGGTTTCTTACTTTACATACAGGCCTGATCAGACTGTGTCAGAATTACTGGTATCTTTTATCTTTGAATTGATTTTTCTGTTTCTTGTTAATGTTCGAAGTTTCTCTTACAGAAGTTGTATGACCAGAAAGTTTATTCTACACTTACTAGTCTGTAGTCAGACTTCCTAGAGTGTTGTGTACTTCCTTTCCAATCTCCTGGATGCGTGTTTTTATTCATAAAGCAATATGTAGCAAACTACAAGTATGAAACCATACAGCTATTGCTGAACTTAAGGTAAGCCAGATAACAAGAGCAGAGAACCCATGGACGATCACCCATAGGAACAGATCTGTGTCATCTACATATAGAGTATGTTTCTAATCCTAACCAGATATGTCAAATAATGTGTTCAGAGTCACTGACATGGGTGAAAGGGAAATTGAGTTTTAAGAGACTTCAAACAAGGAAACTATAGGGAATCAGAAGTAGGCCTTGATTAGTTGTCACTCAATAAAAGGATGAAAAGTTGAAAAGATGGTGAGTGACCAAATAATCTAGCTTTAAAGCCACTCCAGACAACTGCAGCTATACTTACTTTCTATTAAAAATAAAAATAAAAAAAGAAATCAACCATCCTATTTGTCCTGTGGAAATGAAATGGCAATGACCAAGGGTAGAATGTTATGTTCTACACTCATGTAAGAAGCACGGCAAGAGCTTGAAGGGCAATGGCAAGTCTCCCATTTTTCACTGCGGTCGCTCAGTGGCATTCATTATCAACTCTAGAGCTGGCTGCGGATGAGGATTGTATGTAGTCTTTCAACAAGCCTTTTCTTTTTCCTGCTTCACACATGGCAAGGTTAGCTTTAGAATATGTATCCCCAGCAAGCATGTTCAATGTTGTACTAGTACATGAATTCAGAAGTGAAGAAGCTGTCCTTCTCATTCATTTCTTTTCTTTTTTTTTCTGCTGAGGCTCTTTGCTGATTTTCTCCCGGCCAGGTAACAAAAATTGTTGATGAATCTGTTGAAAGCAGTAATCATTACCACCTTCATTCCTCCCTGTGACCATTATAACTTTAAAATAATTAATCAGATATGATCTTATATGATCTACAACCTTGACTTCTTGACCATAGATAAATATATTTCTTCCATGAATGTAACAGATATTTAGCTGCTGAGTCTGATTTAGGTCCTTGCTAATGAATGACTGCCATTTCCAACCCTTCTGACTTTCAGATCTTAGACCTTAAGGATGCTCTTGGAGCCTGCTCTCATTCATATGTTCATCATGATTTTATTTTTGGATCAGGCGCTTGACACACTAAGGTTAGTATCCTAAGAGGATCTTGCCTTAGATACCAAGGAAACCCGGAGCCTGTGTGGCGCTATTATAGATGAATCAATCTGTGAGGGTTTTGACATTTTTTTTCTGGTTGAGTTTGAAGTGTGAGACACATTTGGCTGTCACATGGCTATCAGACACATCTGGAATGAAATATTTCTAAGGCATGAAGAGCTTGAGGTAATGAAGACGTAGCTGAATAGGGAGGAAAAATACAGATAAATGAACTTTTTTTTTTGAACTTCTCAAGTGAGATTGTTTCCTTAGCTGTGATGATTATGGGTTTGATATTGACATCTCTCACATATCTTCCTAGGGAATGCTTCCCTACAAAGCAACTGTGTGTGTGTTTATAGAGGTTTTTACGTTCCTTAATACAGAATCTGCAGTGTTAATACAATGTTTCCTTCTAGAAATTTGTATGACATATATTTAAGCCACAGACAAAAGATAATCATGGCTCCCAAAGCAAGCAGGTATATTACAGAGAAGCAGTAATAATGTACAAGTGGATCATTTAATAATTTAAGCGACAGACATAATTTTGAATAGATAGGTTTTTCTTGGCACCTGGTAGATTATCCTAAAGAGAATAAGCTCCACATATGTTAAATTATTGATTAAGTCCTGGCTACTGGGCTTTGTTCTTGCCACTTTGGGCATGCATTTAAGACAGAAATAATATTTCTTTGGAGGTTAAAACATAGAAAACCCCTTCATTTTTGGAGTTTCTAAATATTTAAGAATTACATAAATGTAAACGACAATTTCCTTTCAACATTGTTTCAGAAGATCAGATAATAGACCCCACTGCACATTTGGATGCCTCCTTTATTTCTAAGTGTGCTCGCTCTTCAATCTTCCTTTCCACAGAATTTGGAATTTTGTTTCTCTGGTGTTTTATTGTTGAAAAGGCTCTCTGCTACTGTATCATCTCGTTTTCTGGTTTTATCCTTTTGTCTGGAGGCTTATTGCCGCATTCCTGGTCTGAGGACTGTACAGTGAGGGAGATGGAAAGCCATGAGCGTGTATCTAGTCAAGGTTGAAAGAGAGCAGGGTTTCTGAAATGAACGCTGCCGTGAGTGGGGGACATGTAGGTTATTGCCATGACAATTCTAATTGTTGGAACTTTATTCTTATCGTGGTCTTTATTCAGGTGGATTCACCCGAACGGCACACATAGATGAGCCTCTTTAATTTCTGGGCTGGTTTTTGGAGAACATGTAGCCAAGAATCATCATCTTTTTTGTTGCGATAACAAAACACACGGTCAAGGGGATGTGAATGGAATTGCATTTTCTAGGCATGCAGAGATCGGTATGAAGAGAGCCCTGCTCCCTGTGACCCCTGGACGCTCTCTCTAACAAATGATGGGGCTAGATTTTAAATTACAGGAGATTCCAATTACTGTGAAATTATGGGGCTCTAGGAGCTCCCTCTACGGGCTAATTTAACGTCTGCAAATGATATTTCTTCTTTTCCTTTCTCCCCCCTCTTCTTCCCATTTTTCCCCCAACAAAGCCTCTGTGTGGCCTCCGGGATGGGGTGGCCGCCTAAGGGCCCTGAGGTTGTGCTCCTTGGAGCGTGTGCAAGATGGCTGCCCAAGGCTGTTTGAAGCCGGCGCGTTTGAAGCTGCGGCGCGTGTTTGAAGCTGCGGCATTTGAAGCTGTCGGGCTTGAAGCTGGCGCGTGTGTTTGAAGCTGCGGCATTTGATGTTCCTGAGGACGTTTGTAAATTTGAGACAGACTTTAATATTGTTAGACGGTAGGGGAGTCCTTTTCAACCCCCTTTTTATATATTTTTTCACTTGAACTTTTTAAAAAGTTTTATTTAACTTTTTTTTCCCAACTATTTTAACTACTTATGTGAACCGAGGAATGCTGTGATTCACAGTCATTATTGTAAGGAGGCTGTTATGTATTTTTAGTGCTGCTGGGACCGTAGGAACTCTTGAGTGGCTTTGACTGGATACAACAATGTGGAGAATAAGCCCAACTGTGAAAAATGCCACCGTGGCCAAAGAACAGCACAGAATAATTTTGAAAGAGGCCACTCTCCTTCCTGCTTTTAGAAGAAGGGTAGGGATGCCTGCTGTTGCATTAGCAACATTAATGAATGTTCAGGTAGAAGGCACATGTGAGGTAGAGGTTGTGGGTGTAGAGATTGTAATTTTCCCGAGCAAAGCATTTTTCTGTTTTCTTCCTATTATTTTTCTTCCCCAGTTTCTAAGAGAACTGGGGAGAAATGTAGATGTCATTGAAAACATCACTGTCAGCTTTTGGATTGTACTGTGAAATGATGGGGGTTGTGTGAGAAGACCCTACTCCAGCATGTGGGGCTGAGCATTGCTGATGAGAGAAGACAGACGATGCTTTAGACTTGTAGATGATGGACCTGGAAATGTCTTGTTTGGAGAAGTCCCACGTGTAGAGGTGAAAGTTAGATGAAATTTGGGACGGAACCATGAGCTGACAAATGTATGTGGACTTGGTACACGTAACTTTCGCTAGGTCCACGCCTGGATGAACACACCTTTGATCGCAGAATGGATGAAGTAAGACATCTTCTACTGTTCTTTGTGCTTTTCTCCTCATCGTTATTGGGTGATAGACTACTTTGATGGTCTATCATTGGATTTTCTATTTTGAGGGAGGGCATTCCATTCTTCTAATAATAACTCTCTTCATAAATAAGAAATGGCATGTCGGTGTTGACTATTCATTAGGGCTTAAGGCTATCTATTTGTATGTCTGCTCTTGAATCTCTCATTGTCAGAGCATAGATTTCTACAAGAGTGCTTCTTTTATTCAAATGTATTAGCATTGATCCTTCCATGGTTCAGATGTGTGGCCCTGGGCCTCATTTGCTTATATTGAATATCTACACGTCCTTCACTTCCAGAATGAGCTACTCAATCCATACCATCCAAGCTGGATTACTGCCTCCCAAATAGACAAAACATATTTTATCCTAATAAATAATTTGAGTAGGTTCTCTTTATTTGAGAGTAAAATACATCTTATAAAAATTTGAATGATTAAAACACTTATTTCCCATTTCTTCAGAACCCCTAACCTTAGTTTTCCTGTAAAGAGCTGACTTGAGGTTATTTCTCTTCATCAGCTGAAAATTTCTAATTTTGGAAGAACAGGAATTTTGTAGGTATTTTTCTTTAAACAGTATAGACCCATTTTCTTTTTAACATTATTTACTTATTTGCATACTTAGGTATCTGTGCGGTACATCTCGAGTCTGAGGCCAGCTTGCAGGAGCTGTTTCTCTCCTTCCACTAATGGGATCTAAGGATTGAATTCAGATCTCTAGACTTGGCATTAAACACCCTTACCTGCTGAGCTGTCTCACCAGTTTTATGTTGGTTACTATTCACACCTTCATTCAACTCCAATTTGTTGTTATTAACTTGTTTGATTGTAGTCTTTGACCCATCTAGTATTTTTCAGTTTTGTTAGCTAATGCTTAATCTTACAGTGCCTTTTTCTTAAACTAAACTTTTATTTTTAGTTTCATATCAATAATATGGACATTAATTTATCAAGACCTAAGTTCCTGCAGATTGCAATTATAATAAATTAATAGTCTCTTCTTAAGCTTTTATAAATTATTAAATATTAAAAACAAAATGTCATTGAGAGTCCATGAATTAATTGTTGTACACTTAGAGCCATAGTGTTTGCAAAACTCCATTGAAAACACTATAACCTAAAAGGAGAAGATATTTGGCATGCATGTGTGAATCTGTGCAAATGTACACACACACACACAAATACACAGGAGTGGGTGCAAAACACATAAACCTATCTGTATATGTGCATGTGTATTTGTTCATTGCTTTGTACATTTTTTCTAATTAATTCATGTATTTTCTAACTTCTCAACATTTGTAATGCTCACTGAATGTACATCATTCTTTGTTAAACTTGAAGAGAATACTTTTAAGGTTTCTTATTCTTTGTCAAAAAAGATACTTGAGGGTAATTAAAGATTGAGAGAGAGCTATACCCATTTTATTACATGTTTGATTGGGCATAAGTAATCCAGGAAAAGTGATGGGTAAACATGGATAACAAATATGTCTTCCACAGTAGGAAACTTGTGGAAACTTCGATCCACCAGGCTGTGGCTGCTGTGGCTCATGCTCTGTACCGCTTTGTGCTGGGAAATTCTCTCTATTTGCTGGGTAGTCTCTGATTGTACGCGCGCACTCACTCAAGTTTTCTGTTTCCACTTCACTTAATTAAAATTGAAATTGAAGATTACTTTCTAAGTGCGGTCCATACTTGATGTCCTTCTGATATTAAACTCTTCTGTGTGGAGGCTGTTAACGGCAGCAGTAATTCCACCCCTTGGCTTGCAAGCTCCCTGTTCTTGCTCCCTAATTTCTCTTCTTTCTCTGTGTCTGTCAGATTTCTGAGCTATATTGTCATGATGACATTCACAATCTGTTTCCTGTAGTTAAAAGGATGAGTAAATCAATTGCTGAGCTCCAAACTGAGAAGAGCCCTCCATTACACAGCACTGTGTATGCATAACTTCCAATGACAACACCTGGTCTTAAAATGTGATCATGTCTGCTTATTCATCTATAATGTTACATAGACTTATTGATTTGATTTGTTACTTGCTATGAGGTTTGGCTACACATTATTGATATTCTGTTAATTATAGTCCTAAAACTTTCTGTTTCATCTTCCCTGTTCACATGTATGTCTGTGTACATACACATAATTCCCATACACACACAGACAGATACCATGCCCACTCAATGTCCCTAGGAACCACTGATATTTATTTTACCCTAGCTATAAACGTATAGTTGCAACAGGAAATAATATTAGTAACATTTTACAACATATGCTCTTCTGTGATTGGCCTCTTTCATTTAAAGCCATGATTTTGAACTTCATCCCTGCTATTGCATGTGTGCAGAAATTCTTCTTATTAATGATTAGTATTTCTGTGTATAGACATACCACAGTATGTTTATCCAGCTATCGCCTAACAACTTCTTTAGTTTATTCTAATATATATGTATATATACACTATATATACACATATATAAACATATATGTGTGCATAATATTCACATGTATAATTTTGTGTATATAAGTTTTATGAGTTTGAATTTTTCTTGCATAAATATCTAGTCATGCAATGACCAAGGTTCATGGTGTACAGATTTTGAATTTTATGAACTGCTATTAAACTATTTTCCACAATGATTTTATTGTTTTATATTTCTACTACCAAGATATATATATATATATATATGAAATATTTACTATGTCTTCACCAACACTTGGTGTGGTTAGTCTTTTTAATTTTAGCTATAGTAGTAAGTAAATATATTATTTCTTCTCAAGATGCTTTTCTCATTAGAATTGCTTGTTTCTGCCTTGCCCAGCTTACTATGACTACATCTATAAGCTTAAGTAATCATTTTATTTCTTCATGTTGTTTTTCTAACCTTAATCTTCTAAAGTTTATAAACTTTTTATCACTTATCTTTGTTTCTTTTAGTGCTCAGTAAACATATAGTAGATTAGAGTCTTGTTTGCACATTTGGACAAATGATTCTTCTTCATTTTCTGAGAAATTATATAATTGAAAAAAGATATAGTTAGCTTGAGAGCTTGAGTTTTACTGACATGTATCAAAAGTTAGACTACAAATTAGATTTCATACTCCAAACAGTTAGCAATCTTATATTTCAGAAGCCAGTCTGCTCAAAACATTCTCCCAGACATTCAACAACTACAGAATCACTATCAATTCATCTCTGTCATTTTCTAAAGTGGCTGTTTTTATTCTGCCTCATTAGTCAGCATAGAGAATAGTGTGCTATTGTGCATTAAAGCAGCCACTTTTATTTAACTCCACACTCACTTACATTGGTCAGGATTGTGATTTTTAAATCTTCTTCTTCTTCTTCTTTTTTAAATAAAAAGCATTGACTGTTCTCAGATCTCTGGCTTTGTTCCCTGGATGTTAAAAAGGCACACAGCCACTTTGTCAGTCTCTCAAAGGCAGTAAATGAGAATGGTCACCACCACTGTGTGTTTCATTTGAATATGTTCCAGGGCCCTGATAGTTTCTCAGTGGCTCTGTTGCTGCTTCAGCAAAACTACCTGGTTAGTCCGAGCTCTATTTGCTTTTTTATTGTATTTTTTTTTAAATCAAAGACTTCTTACAGTAAACTAAAGACAAATGAATTACATACCTGTACCCTTAAGCTCCCAAGGAAACTTACTCAGAAAGTCAGGCTTTGTTTGAAAAAAAGAAAGGTGATCAGGGTCCTTGACAGTATTAATTAATCCATACTGCTTGTTCCATAAGTTATCTTGTGGAGTTTTGTATTAGAGGACAAATATGAACTCAGTGTTGTCAGTATTGTCAGACTTCTGTGTATGAGACAGAGTGGTTACTATACTGTTCACCCTTACCAAATGGAAGCTTTTCCTATTTAATGGGGGCACTTTTCACACATACAGCCCATTAAAAAAATCAGAAACCAAAAAACAAAAGACAAACGCTCGTACCTTTGATTTTAAGTACGATGGTGTTACTAGTAAATGCAGACATCAGGGATACTTACAACAAAAGACTAAATGATAAAACTAGAAAATTTTAACTATTTTGGGTAATCTTTTACAGTTTGCAAGTAATTTTTTATTATTGTTACAATAATTTTGTTCTATTAAATTTGACAGTATTTCTTATTTTACCTTAGAAATTCTGTCAAGAGTGGGAGATGAAAATCTTGCCTATTGCTTGCAAGAAAAAAAGGATGATAAAGCAAGCCAATTCAAAATTTACTGCAGCAATAATCAACAGATTCTTATAGTCTACAGTATTAAGATTGGAATGAAGAAATACTTCATGCAAAAATTGTCTTTTAAAGGTGTTGACAGGAAATATAATTAATCATTTCTTTTAAGCTGTTTTGTTGTTTGTTTGATTGGTTTTGCTTTGTTTCTGAGTAAACCAGTCCTCATAAGCCCTAACTGAAACCCTGAAACCTCTCTTAAGCCTGAACTCCTTTATATTGTGGTTCAAGGTTGACTGAGCTATTTCAAATACTTGTTCTTAGGTCACTACTAAGTGTTCAAATCAAGCTACTAAACACACATATCTTTCCACTGATTTCCTTTCTTATTTCTAGAAAGCCGAACTGCACTTTCTAGAGATGCATACTGTGTATTGTTTTCTGATGTCAGAATCCTAGTATCCAGGGGTCATTCCTACGTTTACTTTACCATCTAATCCCTAAGGAATTCTGACATTTTACTCTGCTTTAATGGCTGTGCCCTCAATCCAGCCTTAATCCTCCCTGGCAATTTGCATCCTAGGAATCCCACATCTGTTACGCAGTAGGGTCAAATCCAGGGGATTAAACTCCCCAACTGCCTTTTCATTCATACTTCACAGAAGGAGGCCTGCCTGCCTTCTTCCCAACCACCACTCTGCTTCTTGTCTCAGGGAACAATTCTTTCTAGTGTATGGTCCAGAAAAAATGTATTTTTTAAAAATATGCTATGTTATTTAGGTGTGCTCTTTTATAAACCAGAACACTGTGGTGTCCTTTAATTTTGTTTAAATCTTCCTTTGGGAATCAAAACATACTTGCCATCTAATGATTTTTTTAGTAAAATGAATTTAAAACTTCACTTTGAGATTGTTTCTTATTTTGAGAGGAAAAAAATCTATGAAAGATTCTTAGTTGACTTTTTCTACTGAATGGGGGTGTTTGTCTTAGCATACTTTGTACCTTGATTTCTTACAAGGTCTACTATAGATTACATAATAATTGTTATTACAAAATGCTTACTGTTCTTGAATATTGTATCAGAGTACATCTTAAAAAAATATTGAGAAAAATTTTATCTAAATTGCTTTGCAGTTTTCCAACTCTTTACAATATTGTCCCATTTAAGATACAATATTCTAGATATAACATTAAGAAAAAAATGCATTTCAGGACTATATGATAAATCTAACAAAATTTTACTGAGCCCGGAGATAGATTTATTCAGTAGAATCTAACCGTCCTGTAACTTGTCATGCATTAGCTCAGAGAATGTATGTGGTCTAATAACATATACTTTGTTTTTAATTTGGAATTTTAATCTAATGTGCATCTCTCAGAAAGAACCAAGCAAATGGCCAATACAATTGCTGTTGAAGAAGTAATCCTGGACCTTAGGACATCTACCTCAAGTGTGGTCCATGCTTGCCTCTCTTGAAGCAGGCTCTTAAAGAACATCCTGACTTTCTCTTAGCGTACCTTCTTTTGAGGACATGAAGACCCAGACCCAGGAGCATTGTGGGGTCCCTTACTCTTCATTATCGTCAGGTCCTGCCTCTTAATTCAGTCACACTTCTCCTCTGCTGTTTCTTCCTCATACAAGTTTAAAATTCAAATCTAAAAATTAACAAGTTTCACTGCTTGTTTCATTTTCAATTTCATGAAACTTTTTGTTGCTTGAAACTTAATTTAAATGTATCTATATATGTTTCTCTTGTGTTAAAGGTATTAAAAGTGAAGCATGGGGTGGGGGAAGATGTGTAATTTTCTATGATAACTAATGAAGCAATAGAAAAGTAGGGATGTGAAGACAGATTATAAATATAAAACCTCATTAAGTTAGTGTACTAAGTTAATGGTAGAGTAGTGGACTATTTCAGAAGGTGCTTAAGAACAATTTGTTCATGAGTACTAGAAACAATAATATTGAATTTTGATTCTCTGTGTATCATATACCAAGATAAACTCTAAGTTATCAAGCAAATAAATATAAAATAAAATGTCATAAGTTTGGGAAACACCACACACATACACACAAAATAAATAAGCAAATGTAATAAAATTATCTAGCACCGAAAATGTTTTATCATAACTGGGAATTCAGTTCTGTGTCTATAAACAGAGTGAGTCTGCTGATATTTGGTGATAGTCTTTCCTATTTTCATGATTTCTGTTATCTGTGACAATACATATGTGTATCAATCTTCCTCTTACTCTCCATCCATCTAGTTATTTACCCTCCTATTATATTTTAAAAACATAATATGTATTTATCTTTGTAGTTTTCCCCAATGTATATATAAAAACCACCCAAAACTTAAAAAACCAAAAAACCCAATCTCAAAAAACCAAAATATATGTAAATATTATATAAACTATATATAAATTTATATATATATAATATAATATTTTTTTCAGATTTTCTAGACAGGATTTCTCTGTGTAGTTTTGGTGCCTGTCCTGGAACTTGCTTTGTAGACCAGGCAGGCCTTGAACTCACAGATATCTGCCTGCTTCTGCCTCCCAAGTTCTGTGATTAAAGGCATGTGCCACCCCCACCCAACAATTAAATATATTTGAAATCTTTTCCCTACTATTTACTATTCCTCAGCATCATGTTTAACCTCTGAGTCATTTCATACTAAATGGATGGACTGTGGTTTATTCTCTCAAGCCCTCTTACTTGGCATTTCAATTACTTAGTTAATGTTGAGGATGTAGTTCAGTTGTTGGAGTGATTGGTAGCATACATGGCAATCCAGGTTCTAGCCCTAGGTTCTAGTTTGGGTTCTAGCCCACATATATGTCAGGGGCAGTGGCACTTCCTGCAATCTCAGCATTGGGGAGGTAGAAGAAGAAAGATCAGGAGTTCTATCCATCCTCAGTTACATGATGAGTTCTAGGCCAGCCTCAGCTACATGAGATACCCTGGTTGTTAAGGTTTATGTAATACAAGTACCTTGGCAGATAGGACCTAAGGAATGTTATAGAGATAGTATCACAACAGCAGATCTCATGCAAGAGATTTATTGCAGGGATGGGGGTGATGAAAGGTGTCTCTTAACAGGAGAGAGAGAGAGAGAGAGAGAGAGAGAGAGAGAGAGAGAGAGAGAG
>LOJH01008717.1:13134-29259 GCA_001685095.1 Ellobius talpinus
CCAGAGGTCCTGAGTTCAATTCCCAGCAACCACACGGTGGCTCACAACCATCTTCTGGCCTGAAGGTATACAAGGAGGCTGAACACTGTGTACACAATAAATAATCTTTAAAAAAAAAACCCCAAAACTAATTCTTCTGTTGCCCGTCATAGCACACGTAAGGTCCAAGGACTTATCCTAGCTGGGAGATCCAAGAGTGTCAACTGCCAATACCCTCTGAGCAGTAAGTACTTTTACAGTTCCAGGCTCCGGGAGGCATAAGCAAATTAAGGAACAGGAAACGTTCAGCAGGCTTTAGGTTGTTTAGAATGTGAAAAGCTAGCTGGGCAGTGGTGGAGTGCACCTTTAATCTCAGCACTCTGGAGGCAGAAGCAGGTGGATCTAAGTTTGAGGTCAGCCTGGTCTACAGAGCAAGTTCCAGGACAGGGAGCTATACAAAGAAGAAAGTCTATCTTGAAAAACCAAAAGAAAAAAGAACGTGAATAGTCTCAACAGCCATGACTTAGGAACTGCTTTCAACTACAGAAAACTATTGGGCAAGCCTCGGAAGCACTGGAGAAAGGGGAAGATGATGCCCAAACCTCAGCTGTGTCTCCACTGACTAGGTGGCAGGAAGTACTATCCTGAGAGCCTCAGTGGGCACTGGGTGACAGGACAGGAGCACCACAATCTCATTGGTTGATGGAGGGTATGGGGATAACAGGTGGGGAGTCTTGGCCATCACTGGAAATAAGAAATGTCCCTTGATTTTGGGGATCTGCTACTCAATGGCTGATGATGGCCAATTTTACAAGGAATCAAAGTTAGATCCATGAGCAACAACCCACACAGCGATGTCATTTTGTGACCTCAAGCTGAGTTTTCAAAACACCCAAAACTGCCCAGCTTATAAGGAAAGAGAAGGCAGCTGCCTTGAGCAATCTGACCACAGGCTCCCAAGGACCGGGTGGGAGGCAGTGTCTGTAGGCACTAGGTGGTCCATAGATCATACAACTACCTTCACTGGGAACAGGGAGGTGAGGAAAGCCTGTCAGAAGATCAAGATTCCCTGAGAACCAACCCAGCTCAACCAAAGAAGCCTGACCTCCTGGCCCCCAAAGTCTTCAGTAAAAACTCACCAGGGCACCTTTCAATCTCCACCCCAACACTAGTGAACAATGTCTCCCCTCTGGCCTATCATTTCAAACTGCATCCAGGCTAAAGTGAGCAATGAGGGACAAGCACCTTTTTGAGAGATTCGGAAACTTTCTGAAAAACATAGATACAAGAAGAGCCTAGATCAAACTGGCCAAGTGACTGAGCCAGCTAGGTGCCCTATCCACCAGATGCAGTGGAATGTTATCCGAGAGCCTGGGTCCTCAGCAGCCAGGACACTCAGCTGAGCAAAGGACAAGGAGCACAGGGTGGAGTCAGCACAGCTATCTCCAGATGTTTGGGATACAGACAGTATTATAACAAGATGGAGCCAGGACACCATCATAAGCTTCAGTGTTAAGGTTGAAAGACTCCGGGAAGGCACGATGGGAAAGTGGGTGTTCACAGCTGTGAAGAGTCTGCAGGGCAGAGTCTTCACACAGCAATTGGGGAAGTCCTGGTCATTTAGTCCCTGCAACCACCTCTGAAACCTTGACACGCTATCCCTGTTACTGAGGAAAAGTGGTCAATACTTACAGAACAGTAAAATGTCACTGCATGGGGGTTAGGTAACATTAGGGATACTGTGTGACTTATACCATATGTTATGAGACAGATTTCAAACACTCCAAAATACAAAAGATATAGGAATACCTATAGGCCAAATGGAAAACGAAATACAAAACATTCAGAATTTTTTTAAAAAAAATTCCCTAGTTAATTTTGTCTTTTAATGTATACATATATGTACGAGACAGAAAATAAATCTAAAGTGTTATTTCTCCATGCTACAATTAAAAGTGATTTTCTAAAATATATATGATGCTTCCATATTTTTCAAAGAGCATGTGTTTCCTGATACCAGGAAAATTCTGCAAGTTGCCAGGTCAGGAGGGACCGGACTGAACATGGAGACGGAGATGGATGCTTCCCAGGCTGCCCCTGTCTCATTTTCCAGCCACCTGGATCCAGACTTGGGATGTGAGCCCTTAAAATAGCTGCACTACCACACAGAATAAATTAGGAAAGAAACGGGGCGGCCTTCACGGAGTTCAAGCCACTACAAACAATGCCACCCTCTTAGAAACTTGTTCAGAAGCAAACATCACAGTGGACAATTATCCAAGGTGGGCAGAGACCGCCTTGGGACCCTGGCGTTCATGAGGACAGTATTTGTAAATGCTAAATGTTACCCTCACTCAGCAATGTGTCAATGCGTGCATGTCTGAAAAAAGCTTGAGCCAAGCATGGTGGTACAACCCCTGTAATTCAAACACTTGCCCGAGTCGTCGTCAGGGGTCAGTTCGTTCAAAATGACTAACTGGAGCCAAATAGCAAATTCAAGGGTAGCCTCAGCTATAAATAATAGGGTTTCCAAACAAACCGTACTCAAATATTTCATGTGAAATTAGATTCCCAGGAATTGTCATTCTCACTGAAGCACGTAACAGCCAGAGGCCGGTGTGGCTTCTACTTGAAGAACAACAGACAGAGCAGCCCCTGCTGGACCTGTGCATCGGGCTGGCAACCCTTGCTATTCTCAGAGCATAGCTGCTAATACACGATGTCCAAACCTAACAATCCTTCCGACAGGCTCTGTTTCTTGTCACTGTGCTCTCTGCAGAAACACACGAGGAAGAAAACTGACAAGGGGATTGATGGACTCTTCCATCCAAATCATTGGTGACACAAAAGCCCCACTGGGGCATCTGAGAAATGGGACATGGTGTGCAGGGGCTATAAAGATGGTCCAGTTCCCTTGGGCACCTGCAAATCCCCCTGAGAAACCTACAAAGGATGTGTGTTATACCCGTGTCTATTTCCAGGCTAGGTTACTACTACCAACGGGGATAGAAGAGGGAGGGAGGAATTTGACATCTCATTGTATTACTTCCGCTACACCTGTGAGTCTAACAAGGTAATAGGGCTGGAAAGATGGTTCGGTGAGGAAAAAAAACAACAAAAAAAACCACTCCTGCCATGCATGTAAAGACCTAAGTTTAAATTCCCAGAAGTAAAATAAAGCCAGGGAGGTAGCAAGAATTAAATTCTACTACTCTGACGGCTGCGATGAGATGCAGACAAAGGAGAAACCAGGGAGGCTCCTGTTGACAAACATAGGCACTGGACGGGGGTCACCTGCCCTCGGGCACCTAGCCTTAAGAACACACAGTTCCCTGAACCCTGACCTGCTGGAGCTGGTACTTCCCAGCCTGGCTTTGTTTTCTCCAGGTGTTACTTTCCAGGCACCTCAAGCCACACCTGATAGGTCAGGCTGCTGACCTGGGGCCTAGGAAGAGAAAAAATAAGCCCCACCCCCCAGTGGGGGGAAGATCAGAAGTCCCTGGTCCAGCCTGGCTGAATCGAAAGTACTGGCAGCAGGCTGGAATGGGCTACAATTGCCCCAGCCACGATGTGTACGCTGGGCTGGCTGGCTTCCAATGCCCGGCTCACTCAAAGAAAGTTCTGGAACTGGAGTGTTCCAACAGATCGCCAGGGTCAGTGAAGCTGCCTGACCCAGAGCAGACCCACGGTTATGCCCTTGTTCCTCAAGCAACTCAGGGACCCAGTTGGTGGCCTCAGACTCTCTGTCGGCCTTTTATAACAGGCACTGGGTCTGTCCTCCCACATCCTCGCTGCCTCCCTTTTAAGGAGCGGAGCGCTGGCTCTGCAGCTAGCACTCACAGTAACTTCCCTGCTGATTCAAAGAATCCAAAAGAAAATCACAGGAGCGCCCTTGCTATTTCCGCCTTCATTGTCTTGGGGCTTGTGCTTTTCTCAACCCATCCCTCCAGGGTTTATCCTTACTATCACCAAGCTACATCATGAAAATACCTCTGTTCCCAAAATGCTTGGTGACGTACAGTGTGTGGACCAAAAAAAGGATTTCAATACTAATACTCCTTCCCCCCCTTAGATTTTTATGAAACCTTAAATGGCTGTTTTCTTGAAAAAAAGGAGCCACTTTCAAGCCACCAGCATCACTTGGCTCCAAAGCTGCTGGGGGGAAAAACACCCATGAATCTTCCACATGAATAAAAATTACATTCTACATAAATTAAATATATAATTTGATTAAACATGTTTATGTCTTTGTGATGACATTTAAAATAGAAGTAATCATTTTCTTTTTTTTCAAGAAAAACTCTTTCAAATATAATTCGAAGCTGTCAAACCAATCTTCTGCTACAGATCTTTTAAATGTCACATACCTTCAAAAGGAGATGGCAGTTTCCTTTTAAATATGCAATTCCAAACAGTGTGCTCTGAATCAAGACTGTATTAAAATACACTGCTGGCATTTATCCCGACTTAAGTAGCGCCCTTTCCTCCTCTCTCAGGGTGGATGGGCTTCTCTGCTGGGTGTGCTTAGAAGCCCCACGGAGACGTCTATCCCCAGGACAGTGCTACAGCGGTTGGCTACAAACCACAGGGCTGGACACCAAACCACGCTCTTCATACCTTAAGAGGGCAAAGGTGTCCTCTGCTGAGTCTAGTTCTTCCCCCACCCAGATGGCTCGCTGAACTCTGTGTAACCCAATTTTGGCATAGCGTTGATGGCCCAATTGTAAGACAGTGTTAATCAGATGCAAGGAAAACTCCCAACTCATTCTCCTAAGTTGATGACCTACATATCCAATTGCTTATTTGCCATCCCAGTAGCAAACACCGTGCTATATTTAAACACAGCACAGCTATATCTTTTTTTCTAAAATGCTTAGAGACAAATAAGCCTTATGCTCTGGCCTTCTTCCTCTTGTCGGCATCAAGCGTTTCGGGATCCATCTTTCTAACCAGGGGTCTAGGAAGAGACATTTCCATAAGCGGCAACTCTCCCACCACATCAGCAAAAGCAATCAGGCTCCCTTGCACCTGGCTCAAAGTAAATGCTCAAGGGTCAGATGCCTTGAAGTTAGTTCAACACAGGTGACAAGCATGGTCACAAAAGCGTACAGCACACATGAAGGCAGGGACCAACATCTGAGTTATCTTGAGCCACAAGAGACGGAAGGAGGAAAGACCAGGTGGGAACCACAGCTGGGGGCTACCATCTCAGCGTTTTCCACCCAAGTTTCGCCAGGAAAGCAGCGGCTCAGCTGGAAACTGATTGCCTATGGGCAATGTGAGGTGGCCCAGCAGAGCGTCTGAAAAACCAAACAGGGAAGGCACCCAGCCCTCCAACCCAGATGCAGATACCTTCACCTCTTAAGGAAAAGCAGCACTTGGGGTGGCTCTTACAGGATTGCACAATTTCAAAAGAGCCAGTCACGGAGACTAGTCTGGAGGGGGAGGAGCTAGGTAGGCACACTTCCTTATAGAGCTCAGGTAGAGCCAGGGGAAACCAATCACTCAATCCTGAATGGGAACTAACCAATCACAAGCAGCAAGTAGTCATCTTGAAGATAACAGGATTTAGTTGGCAGTAGTGGCGCAGATTTGTAATGCTAGCACTCAGGAGAGAGACTGAGGCAAGAAGATCAAGAATTGGAGGTCAATATGAATGATATACTTTGCCTAGTGGCAAAAGAACCTCACAGGCTGTGTGGCAATGCTTTTGGGCGGCGGGGGGGGGGTAGAGATGGGATAATCAGGTTGTAGGTTGTATATACATATCAGAATACCAATAGTAAGAATTTTTACTCTAAAAGAAAGGAGGGAGGACAAGAAGGACGGAAAAGGGGGGAGAGGAGGGAGGAAAGAACAGGAGCGCCTACCACCAAAATTCTCTCTTACTCAGGTTCCAAACCAGCAGTCATAAAACTTAACAGTCCGAGCTGATTCCAGTCACTAGAGCTTGAAGAAATCTAGCGTGTACAAATGTCAGGCGGTCGCGCTGTGTCTGTCTCTGTCTTTCTCATTCAGGCAAATTTCCTTTCCTGTGTGGCAAGGCCCTCTCATGGCACAGGTAACTACAGCTTGAACTGGCGTTTGGTACATCGGCAGCTGCAGAGTTGTGGATGAGCACCATCAGCCCAATCCACACAAGCCCTGCATTTGATCCTTCCCTATGGAAGGCTCCAGTGCTTGCCTTGGCCCTGCAGAGGTCACCATCTCCCCTCCCAGGCACAGGCATTCCAATACTTGACCCTTCTATCAACTCATGAATCAGATGGTGTTTAACGTTCACACACAGCACATAAGCCGTGTGTTCATAGGATGGTTGGAAACAAACTGTGCTTGGAATGCTTGAATCGTGACCTTTCCCCAGGCCAGTGATGCGTGCTATAGCCTTCTGTTAAGGTAGCAACGGGCCTCAGCTCCCTCCCGGGAGGCAGCAGCTGGAACACCTACCTGGCTTGCTGAAACAGCAAATGGAACCATCAACTGGACTATTCTCAAATCAAGGGGTTCCTCACCACACTCCTTCCCTCGATATTGTGATTCTCACTTTTTTCGAGGTCCCAGACACAAGCCGAAGTCATGGAAATGCAACCATAAATAAGTGCCTGGTGGCAAAGAACTTCATGGGCTGAGTGGCAACACTTTGGGGGTGAAGGGGGTTCCGGGGATCAGGTAGCATACCTCAGAGCACCAATCACACGTCTCCACCTCAGTGGGGAGTCACAGGTCTGGACTGCCATACCCACCTAGCATTGTATGTTAGGTCCTCAAAGTGGTTTCTGGAAAGAGGAAGGCTATAAATAAGCAAAATGGAATCAATCTATTCAAGGACATTCTGGTAACTCTATAAAACACGCCTCAGAAAAGGCCCCAGACAGACAAACCTCAGGAAGAAGACGGTCATGCTTCCTCTAGGGAGTTTCCCTGGGAAGCCTGGCATTTGGAAGAGGCTGGAGGGTGGGGGTGGGGGGCAGCAGGGAGGTTAGTCAAGGTACACTTTTAAGTAGGAAGCGAAGTGTGCTCTCCTCCAGCAGCGACTCACATGCTAGTTACAACAGAAAAAAGGGTGCAAACCCTGAAACCATCTTATTAAGGGTGAACCAAGGAGTAAGTCAGAGTCCTGGACTTGCAAGTCCAGCCAAGCAGAAAGCCAGAGTTTTAGTAAGTGGGTTACAAAATACCTGTTTTTTTTTTGACATAGGGTCCTGATATCACAGCTCAGCCTGAGACCACACAGTGATCTTCACTACCAAATGTTTTAATTATAGGCATGTGCTGCCACACCCCACGTGTTTTACAACTTGAAAATGTGTGTTGATTGAATAAAGTATACACCATGCCAATGTATATAATGTATGTGTGTGCACTGCATATAATATACATATGCAGCATTATATGGAAAATTCTAGAACAAGTAAGACTAACCATGTAGGGAAATCCAAGCTAAACCTACCAACCAGCCAATCAACCAAACAAAGAATAGTGATTGCCTGTGGCGAACTCGGAGATGGTAGAGGACATGGTCCAGACAAGGCTATCAGGGAACTTTCCAGACGGAGCAGTTAAGTTCTGTATCTTAATGGGGTCCAAGATTCAAGTGTACCTGCCAGAACTCATGGTTGGCTCACTGATGACCAACACAGGTCATGTGACTGTTTTTTCCCAACCAATCCCCACTACAGCCTGCTAATACTTTCTTTACACGACAGGAAGCTGAACCATTCTAGGTGAAGCTGCGCCCTGAAATGCAGCCTACTAATGTGACCAAGACCAAGCTGGCACCGAGAGCAGGGGTAGCGTGTGCACTGATGGAGGGAGAGCCTCAGGTGGCTGGGCTGCACTTGCTGTAGGTTGACACTTGCAGGCAAAGGTCAAAAACAGTCACTAAGAATATCAGCAGCTAGGTGAACCACTCACTCATCAGAGCAGGGCTTGTCTCGGGAACAGAGAAGACCCCCTGCAACAATCAAGGGCCAGCAGCACACTGTGATGAACAGACCCACGACTTTCACTCAGGGGCTCCTGGAGAAACGCTGAAGGCCGTAAAAATGAAGGCCAATAAAAATGAAGGCCAATAAAACGCAAGTTCCCAGGGCTGGGGAGACAGAGGCGGGACTCTCTCCAAGAGAACTGATTAGCCAGCGGAACTGGCAAGAAACTGGGTGGAAAGCAGTGGAGAAAGACACTCTGCTTCACTCATGTACACACACACACACACACGTGCGCGCGCACACACACACACACAAATTCACCTATGTGCATATCCCCCCACATACACACCCTACATACACATAATACATGGGGTAAAAGAAGACAAAAACTTGAGATCTCATCCCAGAAGGAGGGTGGCAACACACAGGTTCCCACATGGCTTTGAGGCTTGTGAAAGCCAACCCACGGGGCACCTTAACTCTCACATTCCAAGCCTTGTCAGGATAGGGCAGCCTTTCTGGCACAACACCTCTGGAAGAGCATAACTATTTCTGCCGGGGACCTATGGAAGGATGCTGCTAGACAGCACGTGACTCTAACAAGGCCACCATTAAATAAAGTGACTTTTCAATCTGAAGTTCCCTTTCCAGGGTAGGTCACGTGCAGCTGTTCTTACAAGCCTCTCTCTCTCTTAGTACCCAAGAGGCCTTTTAAATTATTAAGTAGAGAAAATACACCCAACTTCCCAGTTAAAATATAGTGCAGACACTCTAGAAGGTCAAGGCGGCGGCATCCGCTCCATTTTCAGTGCCAGGTGGCAGGATAAAAGCACACACTTCAATAAAAAGCTCATCTGTCATGACCCTCGATGGGATCCTAGCTAGCTCTCGCTCACCGGAGAAGATCCTGAAATCACCTGGTGGGGGCTCATGTTAGAGGAAGGAGGCATCCTGAAGTAGGGATGGAACTGGCCTCCTGGTCTTGGGCCGTCTAACCCACTTGATTGTAAACAGATGTGTGTTAGACGCAGGCTCTTCCCCACACAGAAGTCAAGCCAAGCGACTCCTGGGGGAAGCTAGAGGACCTGGGAGGCAGAGAGAAATGGCTATCTATGCAGTGTGGTCCAGAGATGGCAGAAGGGCTGGAGAGGAGGCTGAGATAGGAGGATTACAAACTTAGTTGAGACCCTGTCTCAAAAAAAAAGTCTAATGGAGCCAAATTGCCTGGCATGAGACTCAACCATAAAACAAAACTTAGACCAGCATTACTTTATAAACCAAAAAAAGGAAAAGTTGCTCTCAAGATATGGCATGGGAGTTATTTAATGATCATTTGATTCAGACATGTTAAAATGTCACCAATCAGTGAAATACAAGTACTCTCATTGAAGACCTCCAATAAGGGTAAGAACACAGGAATCCCCAGCTCACAGATAAACCTGGGGCTGCCCGGAGTTAGGCGACTCGCCTGTCACTACACCGTCAGAAGTGGGAGGGAGTTTCCAGCCAGCCTCTGAATAGGTGCCTGGAGCAGGGTTATATTCCATACATCTGCCTCCTGCCACACAAACTCCAAACGTCGTGCCAAGCTCCAAGACCTCAGAAATCCAGACTCCGCCACAATGGCAAACCAAGCACTTCTTTCTGTAGAGAATATTCTTATCAACTTTTGAATTTAAAAAAAGGCCACTAAAACATGAGTTTTCATCTGCATAACACTTCACCAACAAATTCCATGATATTCAAGTGAGAACGGATGATGTACAAAAATATCAAAAAATAAGAATCCAATTTTGTAAACTGTTGAGTGTTATTTTCACATTCTAATGAATTTTAGTTTCAATAAACACAAATCAAGCAGTCACTCTCAAAATTATAATGGTACACTGCAAAATGAAACTCAGAATGCCAGCTCAAAACAAAAAAAAAACTTTAAGGAATGATTCTGTTCAAAGGGTTCCCTCATGGTCTGTGTGTGTGCACTTGGCTTTGAGCTGGCTTGTCTGGACAGTGGCTGACATGCAAGGACTTTGAGACACAGGAGGAGGGAGATGCCTCAGACAGTAGAGTGCTTGCCATGGGAATCCGAGTTCAGAGTCCCTGGAAAAGACTTAAAACCTTGTTACAATTGGATGGGGGCACTCAAAGGGAGGGGGAGGATAGGTGGATCCCTAAGACTCTCAATCGGTGAGCTCCATGTTCAATAAGGTCTCAGAAAAGGTAGAGAATGGATGTCTGATGTGTGCCTGCACATCAATTAACACCAGTGTCCTGAGACCCCTTTACCCCGACTGAGGCATGCTCTGGTAACAGGTGTCTGGTATGTGTAGCTATGAGCGCAGCAGGTGGGTCAGCATGCCAATCAACACAGAGGGCATCCGCCTCACTAGGACCATCAGCATCAAGTGAGGACCGCTGGGCAGCATCACGGCATTTGGAAAGAACATGGAGGTGTTAAAATGAAGGCCAAGGTAGCCCCAGACTACACACCTTGAGAGCAACTTTTCCTTTTTTTGGTTTATAAAGTAATGCTGGTCTAAGTTTTGTTTTATGGTTGAGTCTCATGCCAGGCAATTTGGCTCCATTAGACTTTTTTTTTGAGACAGGGTCTCAACTAAGTTTGTAATCTCCTACACTGAAAGCACCCAAGTTCAAATCCCAGAGCTGAACAAACTGACCACAAGAATGCAATTAGCAGACTGGGTTTAAAAAAACAAGAGCCAGGGAAAAACATTGAAGTCCCGCCACAGGCTCTACAGTCTATAGTTAGTGGAATGCAGGCTAGAAGTTCCTTAAGCTGAGGCCCTCCATCTGAGAACAGAGGCTTTGGTTTAGAGACTAATCAGAGCATCTGAATACGACTGCACAACACCTGTCCATCAGTATGTGACCACGAGACCCATCTACTGAAACATTTTCAGCCTCCTAAATAAGGTAACAAATTCTACCAGTTTTCACATAAAATCCTTAAGCCTGACCACTTCCCTAAAACAGAAGCATTACATCTCTTGCCCAACCTGGGAGCCCTGGGGACAAGGGTGCCCCAATCCTGTGGAGCCCACTGTAAGGAAAGCAATACCCAAGAAACTGTCCTGGATGACAAGGACCCACCACCACATTCTCAAAACTAGAGCTCATTCTGCACGCCGGGAAGTCTGGTTCCAAAAGAAAGCCGCAAAACCACGAAGAAGTTCAAAGGTATGATGACATCAAATGAGAAACTAAAAACCCCATTTCTAGGTAAGACTAGAAAGTCACATCAAAGCTGTACCCTGGGTCACAGAACATTTCCCACTTGCTGTGAAAAAAAAAAGAAAGAAAAAAAGACTGTCCCCAAGAACTAAAATCCCCCTGTCAGTAATGCCACAGATGTCCTTTCCAGCTTCACGGGCAGAAAAGCGGAAGTTCAGTGTCTGATGCGGATGGAAACTAGGCTAGCTCAAAGCCCACCTCTGCCCCACTCAGTGGTGCTCCAACCCAAGTGCACCACACAGCAGGGAATGCAGGACCCTCTGCTTCCCAAGCCCCTCCCCAGGAAGACTGGCAATCAGGGAGTGGCTTTAACTGAGTTTGGGGTTGACCCAGGTAAGCTCAGGCAGAGACCACATTACTAGACTTCCACTTGCAGGACTTCTCTGAGGAACAGCTTCCTGACACAATAGTACAATGTTCCCAGCATCCCTGTCTGCAGGGCATCAGTGTCAGGGTCCAGCCAACTCACTCTCCAGCTATCCATACCCTCATTTACTCCCCTACCCAAGAACATTACTTCCTGGGCCTCCAGCCTGGGGAAAGTGGCCCTTTAGCTGTGAGAATGCACATGACCCTTCCCCCACCCATCACCCTTGACTTGTGTCTTTATGAAGTTCACCCCCTCCACCTAGGCTGGAGCACTGGAGGTCCCTAAGGTGCCTGACCTGAGTCTAGCACTAAAGTTGTTTCCTAGGCAACAGCTGCTTTCTTTCTCAGCTTCCCAGGGACCAGTCCCTGCTCACAGATCTACCACACAAGGACAGAAGAAATGGCTGCTTCACTTTGAGACTCACGGGCCAAGGCGCTGGCTACAACATCAACAACAATCTCATCCTGTCAAGTATCTCCCTGTTGGAGGGGCGGGGTGTGTAACAAAATGACAAAGCTACACAAGATGCCCCTCGCCCTGCTGATGGGAAGCCAGGTATCCCTTTGCAGGGTAAAGCGGAGGGGTTTCCGTGGTCCTGCCCTGCTGTGTAGCCCATCCCAAGACAGATCCATACCTTATTCAGGTAGTGTGCCAAGGGCAGCCCTTAGCCCCTGTGCTCAGATTCTACAGAGCCTGGAGGCCGCAAAGTTGGGCTTCTCTGGGATTGTGCCTTCCGGGCCCCCAGGTGAAACCGAGCGTTGCTGGTGGGACAATGCCATGGTTGTGCTGGAGGTCCATTAGAATCACCTGAAACTTTTAAACTAGCCAAGGCAGGTCTCTCTCCCTAGGCTATTAACAGTTTGAGAGGGCGGGGCTATGAGTGAGTCTTTGAAGTTCCCCAGATGATTCTCAGGTCCACAGAGATGAGGGTGAGGAGAATGGAGTGTGAGAGAGACAGCCTGGGCAGATCACATAAAAGGGGCTGTAGCCTCGTCCCTACCCTTACAGTCCGTGACCTCAATGTCATATACGGGTGGGACCCCTCCCCCCAGGACTCCCAAGTTCCTGCGGCTGAGTTTGGATTGCCCGCTGCCCTCTGGGAGGGTGATGGGATCCTTGCCAGCAGGGCTCGGTCAGGCTTGTTCAGGCCACCACCCCAGAGCCCTGCAAAGGATGGGTCTCACTGTGCTACCCCCTTCCTCATGACTCAACGGGGGAATAAGTAAAGATCCACCTCTCTAACGCAGGAGAGAAGGAAGGACAAGAAATGAAGCCCACAAGCCTGCTCTTGTGGGCACTGAGCCCTTAACACCTTTCAAGCCTCCCACTTAGGACTGACCTGCTCCAAAACAAATTGCTGAAGGGAATGCGTTCGCTTGGCCTCACTGTATACCCTACATGCCAGGGCTTGAGGAACTTGAACCCATCTGTATTCCAAGATGTCACCCAGAACACTATTAAACCCCCTCCCCCAGTGACAAGTAGGAGCAAAGACAAAGCATACATCCTCCCAGAATGGTATCCGGATGGTCTAGTCCGTGGTTTGAAAAGTGCCAGGGGATTTCAGATGGACTCTGGGAAGGCAGAGGGAAGGCCAAACCCCTAGCTTGACATTACCACCAGGAAGAGAACTGCCGATTTATTATAGTCTATATATTCTTTTTTAATTTATGTCTATATATTCTTTTACTTAAAATCTACATTTTCCAGCTGGGGCTTCACACATTGGTCACCCAAACCATGATTCACCAAAATATAAGGGAAAACACTAGCAATTCTGAAGAACTGTTCTTCAGAGAAAACAAAGAAATCAGGGTGACAGGAAGAGAGGTGTAGAAGATGAGTTTTCACAAACCAAGCACGGAGGCTCTAATCCCTTAGCCTGGTGTGGCCCAGTGACTATAGTGAGCTGCTATTCACAGGACCAACACCCCATCCTGCCCTTGCCATCCCATCCTGCCCTGCCCCAGTTAGCTACAGCCGGTTCTCTTCACGGATGGGGAGCTGTGCATTCCAACATCAAGGGTCAGACTTTATCTTCTAAATGCACGATGTGCTTGGGCCAAAAACAAAACAAAAGGCCTTTCCAGGACACTTTCCAAATTCCTGAAACACACTGGATGGAAAAATGGAGCCCTGCTTCCTCTTATTTTTTAATCTTACACTGGCTATGTTTATATTAAAATAGAATGACTTATTTATTTGCTTACCTTACTTGGAAAGACAATAAATTGGAAAGGCTTCATAAATCTCACAGGGAATTCCTTTAAACAAGGACTGTCAGCAAAAAAAAAAAAATCTGTAAGTAACTCCCTGGCAGCCTTGAGCAATCACCTCCAGCACACATTCCTGTTCCCCCCTGCCTCTGTATTTAACTACCTGCAAACAAATCAAACTGAGAACCACACTTGCTTATTCTTATACCAGTAAGGTTCTGAAAACAACTGGCGTATAGGAGAGGTCCTGAAGCAAGGCTGTAGTGGGTCTGATGAGAATGACCTTCGAAGTTCGGAACCCAAGAAGACGGACAGTCTCACACAGAGGCTCCAAGGACTGTGCTAAAAATAAGTTTAAATAAGAGGCAAAAGGAAGCCTGGTGGATAATCAAACTGCACCCTAGAAAGAGCTGCAGTAATCAATTTACATATCACACAGAAGGGTAATTACCATGACTAAAGGGGACAGTTCTCTAAGCCAAAAGGTTACAAAGAAATTCAGCCCAGCTAACTACTATCCAGAAGTGACTAAATATGTATTTTCAGCCAGGCTCAAACTTAAAACGGCAACACACCGTCACCTCAAGACCTTGACTTGGGTGTTAGATGCACAGTTTCAGCAAGCAAAATAGACGTGTCCGTGGACATCTCTTCCCTCATGCTTAGCTGAACAAGTAAGTGGATTTTAAGGTCCACCAAGGTTCCCACATAGCACCAAAAAAGACCCAGCATGATCTCTGTATAGCTAACCGTGCTTCACTGGTGCCTGCTGGGTAATAGAGCCCAGCCTGTAGGGTATGACATTTATATGCTGAGCATCACCAATCTGAAAATGCTTCAAAATCTTTTTGCATGTTGGCACAGCACAGGTAAAAAGTTCTATGTGCCAAGCTGCTAACATTGAAAAGCTCACCACTTACATATGTGCGTCAGGGAGAGGTAAAACATTAATCAGCTCTGCATTTAGACTCAGGATCTCACTATGTATATGGCAAAAGGTCTCATGGAGAGGGGAGCTGGAGAGATGGCCCAGTGGTTAAGAGAGCACTGGCTGCTCTTCCATAGGACCTGGGTTCAGTTCCTAGTTCCATATGGTGGCTGACAACCATCCCCAGTTCCAGGGGATCCAATATGCTCTTCTGACCTCCATAGGCACTGCATGCATGCAAATACTTGTGAACATAAAGTAAATCTTTATTTTTTTCCTCTTTAGGTTTTTCAAGACAGGGTTATCTCTGCAGCACTGGCTGTCCTGAAACCTGTAGACCAGGCTGGCTTTCAACTCAGAGATCTGCAAAGCATCTGCTGGGATTAAAGACTCACACTACCTTGGCATGGCATATAATTAAAGTGAATGTTTAAATGAATATATTTTATATATTTCATTCTACTGGTTCTGTTCCTCCAGAGATCCCTGGTTAATACGCCTTCCATCAGCCAGGCAGTGGTGGCTTGTGCCTTTAATCCCAGCACTTGAGAGGCAGAAGCAAGTGGATCTCTGAGTTCAAGGCCAGCCTGGCCTACAAAGTGAGTTCTGGGACCGCTAGGACTGTTACACAGAGAAACCCTGTCTCTGGAAAAAAACAAGCAAACAAAAAAATCTCATTATGTATAAGGAAATATTCCCAAAATTAAAAATTTCCCAGACTGAATGAAACAATCCTGCCCCAAGCATTTCAGATAAGCGGTTCTCAACCCATGCTGAGGGACCCATCAAATACATTTTCACCTCCTCCTTCAAAGGAAGCTCGTTATAAACAGTAACTGGTGCTATTTCTTAATGTACATCCAGCGAGAGGCCTTGCTGAAGAGGCGCCTTCCGATGATTCCATCATCTACCTAACACACCGTTGCTTTTCTCCACTGCAGACCCGATGGGTGGGAACTTGGAGTTCAAGCTACAAGCCCAGATCAGGCACTGGGGTTCCCTGATGAGCACAGCTGTCTCCCCTTCTCCAAGAAGCCAGCTGGGGTTTTCCAATTCACAAGGAACACTCCTACCCAAATGTGGAGACAGAACAGCCTGAGCCCTGTCCCTGTGGCTGCTGAGCCGAGGCTTTGCTGTGCCCCACCCCCCACCCTTCCACAGGACAAGGATTCTGGCTGATGAGGTCTGTGGGCTGCTTCCTGTTGGAGATGATGGCTCTAAATAAGTTTGCCAAAGCCAGGAGGTAGTGATGCATGCCTTTAGTTCCAGCACTTGGGAGGGATCACTTGTTGGGCATCAAATGAAGCACAAGTAATAAAAACCCAGAGACAGAACAACCTCAAGTTCAAAAAAGCAAACAGCCAGCCACTGGCTCTTACCTCTACCTCAGTCCAAAATTGGTGATCCTGCCTCCAGGAATCTCAGAATGAGACTGAGCCTGAGAGCTGTCTC
>LOJH01008718.1:707-17226 GCA_001685095.1 Ellobius talpinus
GAGAGAGAGAGAGAGAGAGAGAGAGAGAGAGAGAGAGAGAGAGAAAGAAAGATGGTTTATTTGGCTCATAATTTCAGTTTTGGCTTCACAGTCATCCAGGCAGTTACTGTGTGTATATGGTGGCCCAGTACCTCATGGTGGCAGGGGGAGTTGCTACAAGGCTCTTCGTTTCATGAAAAATGGGAAGCAGTTATAGAGGAAAGGTGGGGTCTCAATATTCCCTTCATGGTCACACCCTCCAATGACCCTGCTTCCTCTAACCAGGCTGCTCCACTCCCAATATCCCCACACACCAGCCACCAAACCTCTAAGATCCAAAACACAACCATCCTGTTTTATCCAACTGAGATTCTGACCTCACCCAGAGTGAGATCCCACATTTGAACCCTTGTTCGGCTAACCCTAGAGCCCATGTTGTTGCTTCCTTGTCCAGCCTCTCAAATGAGGAAGCTGGAGCATTTTGACCGTTGCCAGTAAGCACAGAAGTTATCCAGTCTGTGAGTCCCGGCCCCCGGCCCCCCGCCCCAGCCAGTTTGAAGGACCCAGAAACCCGGGCTTTGTGGTCTCTTTGCCTCAACCCATTAACTTGAATTGCCTTTAGAGTCCTCAGAGTCTCAGCCTGGCCTCCCAAAATCTCAAGTTAAGATGTGACCCAGATGTGATGGGTCAGACTGCAAGTTTCTCTATATGAGAGACAGGGACCAGAAAGCACTGGGACTCCATCCAAAGGTGTCTCGAAAGCCCAGGAGAAAGAGAAGCTAACCAATTATGGAATGGACCCCACAGGGCCCAAAGGGAAGAAGAGGGTTCCTGGGGGCCACACAGGGATGGGCAGAAGGTCGCAGAGGCCCCTTGAAACACAGGCCCCATGAAACCATCCCCTAACTGGCCTCACCTGCCTGGCTCCTGGAGACACTCAAGTTCCTAGCTCTTCAGCTCAATTTAATCTTCTGTCTTAATCTTGTGCTCAGGCCTGCCTAGTCTCAGGGGTGGTGGTGGGGCTCTGAAGAGAAATCAAGCCTGTGGTGTTAGCAGGGCTGGAAGAAAGAGAAGGCAGGAGGCATCAGGCAAAAACTCAGAGGTCTCTCCCAGCCCTGTGTCTATGAACAGCTGTGACCCAATTTAGCTAAGAATGTCCATTTATCTGCATGGATCCAGTTCCATACCCACTGACAAGGCCCGGCAGCAGATTAGATTTAGATTTAGATTAGATTTAGGAGAGAAGGCAGCTGGACAATGAGCTTGGAGAGGTGACCAATTCAGGGCTTCCCTTTCCTCCTCTGGAAAACGGGAACTATGCCGTAACTGCTTCAAGGAATGCCAGGTGTACAGCGTCTGGTACCCAGTAGGTGCCCAGTAAAAGCTTCCGTTGTCCCTGTTTTTACCACTGCCCACTGAGTGGGACCACCACATCATTCAGAAAGCATACGCAAGGTCTGCTGTGTGCTCAATGCTAAAAAACTTCCTCTTCCACGGTCCTTACCTGGAGAACATGACTCAAACTTAGAGACATTTTCAGGATCAAACAGGGTGTTCAGAGTAATGAGGACAAAGAGTTTGTCCTAGGGGTGGGTTTCAGGAGCAGCTGGGAAAGCTCACCACGCACCTAAAGAAAGCTCGGTGCCAGGGACAGAGCCGATAGGTCAAGAAGCCAATCTACCCTAATTGAAAATGGAGGCGATGCTCTCTGCCCCGGAACCCCTGCCCTTACCTCCTGCGGCCCCGGATTCCAGCCACTCAGCTCTAGGTGACCTGACTGGGGCCCCTCACGCATCCTGCACCAGTTTGCCTGCCTTCGGAGGGTCTCCGAGCCTGGCCAGTGTTGTTAAGAAACGGGCTTCCATGGCAAGCGCCTCAGGGACCCTGCGGATTGCAGCAAGTCTTTTAAAGACAGCACTGATAGCCTATAAGGCTTGTGCCTGTGCTTTTGCTCGCAACCCCATCCAGTGCTGTGGCAGTGAGGACCAGTCGTGATTTCACTGTGTAGAAAAGGAGCTAGTAACACTGGGGCCTGTCCGGTTTCACTGTGTAGAAAAGGAGCTAGCAACACTGGGGCCTGTGCGGTTGTCTCCAAGCCCAAACCACAGCTGCCTTTCCTTCCACCAGAGCTCAGCATACAGTAGGTGTTCAATAAATGCCTAGGGAGTACTGGTCTGGTAGAATAGCTCTGCAAGGGGAACTCAGATGCCTCCTGCCAAGATGTCCTCTCTGGCCAATGGCCAAAGCAGCAGCTACCACTATTGAACACCTACTGTGTATGAGAAATCTGACGCCTTTCATGGTAAGACTGTAACCCCTGCTTTACAAAAAGAAAACTGAGACTCAGAAAGACGGATAGGCACAAAATTCTACACCCAGCATCCCAGTCTTAGAACCCGCTAACTCCCTCCCACCCCCAGGGATCCTGAAGCCCAGTCTGTCTCCAAACCAGGTCCTTGGTTCCCTCAACTTGGGTACCTCTCCAGGAAGCGTCCCTCAAGTCTCTCTGAACTTCTCCATTGGCCACACGGTCGTTTTAACCACCCAGGGGGGCTCTCCATGCTCACATATTTCTTGGGAGCCTCAGCAACAAAGGCAGCCAGGAGAGGGCGATTACACTGCAGACACCATTAAGTACCCCAGGCTCAGAGCTCGCTCTCTGGCCCGACGCAGTTCTACATGCGGCCACCGGGTGGCGCGCAGTTCTCCCAGCCCGACCTTGCAATACCGCGATGTGTCACCAGATGGTGCCCGAAGGCCGCGGCTCTTCCGGCAGGCCTGGACAAGGTGGAGCCCAGTCGGCCGGATAGTCCCAGTCCCATCCCCGCTACTCCAGCACACGTGATCACTGCCGCCGCCTGCTACCCGCACCATGGCCCAGTCACTGCCTCGGCTATCTGTTCCCGCGGTGCTGGCCCTGGGCTCGGCCGCACTGGGCGCCGCCTTCGCCACTGGTCTGTTGCTGGGTGAGCTGCGGCAGTCCGGGGAATGGGAGGGTGCGGAGCAGAGCCCGAGAACTCTGTCAGAACCCCAGGCACTGATCTGGCACCCTTTCCCCGGCAGGGAGACGGTGGCCTCCGTGGGGATCCAGACGACAACAGCGCCTGCTGCCTCCCGAGGACAGTCCCCTGTGGCAGTATCTGCTGAGCCGCTCCATGCGGGAGCACCCGGCGCTGCGGAGCCTGCGACTGGTCAGTAGAAATGGGGGACCAGAGCATGCTCCTCATTTCCTAGCGTGGTGGATCTCACGTGGCTGTGTGACCTTGGGTTGGGCAGAGGTCCACACTGGGCTTCCGGGTTCCCTGAGACCCGTCCCCTCTTGGCCACTCCTGCCACCGCGCCCCTGCAGGATTCAAAATCTGTGCGGGGGCCGGTGATTGGCAGGAACGGTACCACCCTCTCCCCACACACAGCTGACCCTGAAGCAGCCGCAGGGGGATTCCATGATGACCTGTGAGCAGGCCCAGCTTCTGGCCAACTTGGCGCGGCTCATCAAGGCCAAGAAAGCTCTGGACCTGGGTAGGGACGCACAGCCAGGGTCGCTGGGAATCCGGCTCACAGGTCCCGTCCCGCACCCTGGACTGAGCCTGTGGGTGTACCGGTCCACAGGTACTTTCACGGGCTACTCCGCCCTGGCGCTAGCCCTGGCGCTTCCCGAGGCTGGCCGCGTGGTGACCTGCGAGGTGGACACGGAGCCCCCGGAGCTGGGGCGGCCCCTGTGGAAGCAGGTGAGACTCCCACACTTGCGGCAGCGCGTGCTCGGGGATTCGGGGGCGTGCCGGTCTGACCGGCCTCCTTCCGCAGGCCGAAGCAGAGCACAAGATCGACCTTCGGCTGCAGCCCGCCCTGCAGACTTTAGGTGAGCACCGGCGCAGGAGGGGCCCCATCTGCACTGTCCAACCTGGGGGACCAAGCTTGGCGACCCTGAACCTTGGGCAGGGGCTTCCTGCCACCGGAACCGCAGCTCAGCTGCACCTGCTCTGTCCCGCAAGATGAGCTCCTGGCGGCGGGCGAGGCCGGAACCTTCGATGTAGCGGTGGTGGACGCGGACAAGGAGAACTGCACCGCCTACTACGAACGCTGCCTGCAGCTGCTACGCCCTGGAGGTGTGCTCGCCGTGCTCAGAGTAAGGACTAGCGAAAGCTAGACGGCTCCCTCTCGGGTTCTGTTCCCGCTGGTATCGGCTCCTCCCGTCCCCAAATTCCGCCCAGAACAACCGTAGGCACCGCCCCCCACTCCCGTTGGCCCGCTCCTCCCTCCACAGGTCCTGTGGTGCGGACAGGTGCTGCAGCCTAAACCCAGGGACAAGGCTGTTGAGTGCGTGCGGAACCTGAATGAGCGCATCCTGCGAGACGCCAGGGTCTACATCAGCCTCCTGCCCCTGGGTGACGGACTCTCCTTGGTCTTCAAGATCTAAGGAGAACCCCAGCCAGTGACCCTAGTTTTAAACCTGACAATAAAAGGACAAGGACACACCATTTTCTGAGCACCCCTATCTGCCGTTTATTAGGTGGTGGTCCCTACAGGAAGTCAGCTTTTCCAGCAAAGCAGTCTCCCTGGCACCAAGGCTTGTGGTCCTATCTGATAGAATAATCTTAATAAAGTGTGCCAGCTGTATGCATTTAGAGTCCCGACAGGTTATGAGGGGCTAGATGTAAGGGATGTCTCCTGCCTCCCACCCACAGGCTCCTGGAGACACCACACCTGGGGCCTGACAAGATAGATCCCTGCAAGAGAGCAGCCTGGTTCTGGGTACTTTTGTAGCAAAGACAGCTCCGCTGACAGTCTACGCATGGTTTCACAGGGCTGTCGCCTTCCCAACCTCTCCTGTGTGCAATTCAAGTCCTGTCAGTGACCATCAACTGAGAACCAACTCTCTTGGCCTAGACCTGAGGACCTAAGGTTGGCTCAAATTTCTGCTTCCCCCAGTCAAGGTCCGAGGGAGGGAACTGATGTCCAAGGTGTAAAGCAGACAGGACAGCAGGTAGCAGCCCTCATTCAAGGCACCTCAAGAACTTGAGACTTTTCCAACATTGTCCTTTGGGGGGTGGGCAGTGAAGGAGCCAACTGTGACTGACCTGGGCCTTTGCTCCTCACAATTGCCCAGCTTGAGGGTAAAGTTCTTTACACACACACACTGCCTCGAGAACTCAGGCAAAAGGGACACTTTCTCGGATACTACAGGTTTGCCACCTACGGGTTAAGTCCCTGGTGACACACACCTAGAGGCTGCTCCTCACACTTGAACGCTGCACTGAGTGCAGCTGCATGAGCCCACAGCAGTGTCCAAGCCCCACAATCCCTGCCATGTGTTCTCCACAACCTTCAGGGAACTAGCTGTGCCCACCCCTCCCTCCCTAGAGTACATATTCAAGTGCACACAGAGACCTGGTCCAGTCTACTTTGGGAAGTGTCTTTTCTACACTGGTACCCACATGTGTACACACACTAGCCCACAGCACCACCAGGTGAACTCCCAAATGCAGCATGAAATGCACTTGTTAGCTAAGGGGCGCTAGGCCACCCAAGGGGCTGCAGGACAGTGACAGGCTTAGGTTGGAGAGCACTGCTTTCATGTTAGTTTGGACACCTTTCATAGTTCCTTCTTACCAAGCAATGGATCCAGACTCAAATTTCAACCAGTTACCTTCCACAGAGATAGGTCCTTGGGGACAGAATCTTTCAGAGAATCAGTCTTTTGATTCACATGGCCACCCCACCCCCCAATCCCTTAGGCCATACAGTGGGACCGGAAGGCACCCGTGTCCCTCAGGCCCCATTTGGCAAGGCAAAGTTCTATCTTCTAGTCCTTAACCTAGAGGCTCTCCACGTGCACCATTTCTACAGGGAAGTCCCAAGTACTCCAAAGCTTCAACTCAACTCTAGGCTCTTAATCAAGCAGTGTGACACTTGACTCCCTCTCTCATCTGTGATTCTCCCTCTCGACCTTTGATGGACCTCCTCCTCCTCCCCAGGGAAGCTTGTGCTTTCAAACCACAATCATTGGGTCCTACAGATCACCCAGACGATGGCTAAAGGGGTTGTCCACTTTTCAGTGTTTATCTGGAAAGAGCACTGACTTCCTGCCGGTGCCCACTTCCTCCTCTCCCAGCCCTCTCAGGGTCCTCTTCCACACCTACCTAGGACCTCCTCCAGTGTCTGTAGTTGGGGCTCAGGGGATGGCATGCCTGTTTAACCATTCAGCACCACCCCTGCATCGTGCATGGGGTAAGTGATTCACTATAATTGTGCACAAACTTAGAAACTGAAGAATGCTAAAGTATCCTCTGATTTTATTGTAGTCTCAAAGACCTCGTGGAATTATGCTGAGACAGGAATTTGGTTGCACAGACTCAGGTAAGGAGCAAACTGCTCACCAGAAGAAAGTATTAACCAAGGTTAGACCCTGACTGGCCAATCTGAACTGCACATACATGGAGTCATTAGTTATGTACACTTGTTTATTCATAATTTGTCATGTTTGGGTATCAAAGGACTTCTAATGATGGCTGAATATAACAAAAGGAAATCTTTTACCTCATCTTAAAACATCTACTGATCCATCTCATTCAGTACAATAGTCAATGTTAAAAGAACATAAACATGCACACCATGGCACGGTTTTCATAAACGTCTATTTCATCACTGGTGGGTAGCACATTTAACAGTTCAATACGTTTAAATAATGTATGGGGGCTGCACGACGGCAGCGCTGATAACCAGATAACCAGCCAACAGGAAACTCTAAATATTTAAAATACAGCTCTTGTTTAATCATCCTTTGATTTGATCACCTTCTGGGGGGAAGGGGAGCAGCCTGCTGGTTGCATGGAAATATATTAAGGCCAAATCTTCTGATAGCCGTTCCCAGAGGTTTCTTTCAACTGGATTAAGCCTCCAGTTCCAAGGCAAGACCAAGTTTGTGGCCTCCAGCATTAAAGCTCCTCCCATCTACCAGAGCAGACAGTGTAAGCTTCACACCTGTAAACAAAGCAAACCACCATGATGGCCCTGACAACCACTCAACCCACCACTTCCCAAGCCCACAGCTACCATACTAATCCCAAAGGGCACTGGATGAACCATGAATACTAGCAATTATGGGAAATGTACACCTTAGACCTCAAAAGGTTAGTAATAAGTTCAAAGCGTTCTAAACCAAAATCATGGTCACTATACTACCCAGACTAGACACCTCTGCAAAAACCAGATTGTAACTGAATCCTAAAGAGACCTCTGGGGCGAGTGGGAAGCACACATTAGGTAGATAGGTGATGCTGATGTAAGAAGGGTGCCAAGTATGTCAGCAGGAACTGGTCATTAGTGCTCACTTTAAGTTTCCGGTGTAGGAAGTAGGGTCCCCACTACAAATGTTGGGTTGCTTTGCAACCTTATTGGTCAGCTGCTCTAAGCGCTCCAAAGCTCTCCACCTCAGACCCACTGAGTGACAATCTGCCTATGTATGACCCAGAAGCTGCTCTGGAATCCCCTGCCTCAAGGGGATGCAGAGACAGACCAGCCAAAGCACCAAGTAAACTCTGGTCCAAGACACCATTTAGACAGCAGTGGGAAAACTACACAATGGGTTAGATGGTTAGGAATGAGGCTCTCTGTAGAATGAGGAAGGCAGCTGTCCTTATTCAGGCCACCTCCTCACTATACAGAGCAGGGGGGGAAGGAGTCATAAGCTGTGCTTATTCAGGCCGCCTCCTCACTATACAGAGCAGGGGGGGAAGGAGTCATAAGCTGCAACTTCCCAGGAGGGGAGTATCAACCCACTATAGGCTTGAAAGGTTTACAAAACAATAAACGAAAAAAAATTAATTTTAGGCAGGGGTGATGGCGCACGCCTTTAATCCCAGCACTTGGGAAGCAGAGGCAGGCATATCTGAGTTTGAGGCCAGCCTGGTCTACAGAGATGAGTTCCAGGACAACCAAAGATACACAGAGAAACCCTGTCTAGAAAAACGAAAAAAAAGGACGGACGGACGGACGGATGGATGGATGGACGACGGACAGACGGACGGGGGTGGGGGAAGGGAAGGAAGGAGGGAGGGAGGGATTGATTAATTTTGACAGAAGAGGTCCTGGGCTCAATTCCCAGTACCCACATGGTGGCTCACAACTGTCTGTATCTGTTGTCCCACAGGATCCAATGCCCTTTTCTAGTAAGGACATTCAAGCAGGCAGAACACCCAGACACTTAAAACAAATGAATCTTATTTAAAAGGGGAGGAGGTTGTAAAAACAATCCTACTAAAACGATACTTACCAGGCCTCAGAGTCTGAGTATAACCCACTCCAATTAAACTAGAGTTGTTGACCTTTGCCTAGAAAAAGAGAAAAACATTTCTGAAAGGAGCAAAGCTCTTGGGTATTCCCCATCATGGAACTATAGAGCCCAGGGCTTTAACTCAATGGGGATACTAAAATTTAGTATCGTGAATTAAGCAAACACCAAGTGCAACTTAAAATTAGACATTAACTCAAAGTCAAATTGTCATTAGGGTCCAACAACATATTTTATACCCCTTGGGATGTATACAGAGACCCCTATTTTCCACACAATATAAAGACCACTCAAAAAGTCACCTTTGTTGAATCTTATCTATGCACAAAAGCTAATATGTAGCTGATGACACCTACCAGACCCACTAGAGGTGAAAGCCATCTTTGGAATGTACATGAGGAATTTATAAGCTTGTGGCTTTCCACACATCACCACTCCCAGGGTTCTTTCTCAGATCCCCACAGCTTAATTCCTTCTTCACACTCTTAACTCTCAGTTGCTGGATTTGGGCTATAACTAGTTGGGGCCTCATGAGGCTCCAATGGGGAAGTTTACCAATTCCTTATATGCCCTGACAATTTAGGATTTAGGTCACAGACTTCGAGGGTTGACAGGAATGCTGGAAAGCAAATATGTTAAGCAGTAGTTCCTCCGAGCACAAGTCTCCACTACCCCAGCTAACATCTTCACTAAGCCACCTAGATGCTCGCACATGTCCAATCCTTCCACACTGTATCCTAATGTTGTTACCTACAAATGTGATGGTAGCTATACTGGACACATGCAGCCTGGAGGCCGCAGGACAGATATACCTGCAACTTACCGCCAATTCCAGAGCCTAGACAGACAACTGGGCTCTTCAGTAACCTGGGAGCTACAAAATAAAGCTAACATCTTGCTGCGAGCACAACAGATCTGGAATGATTCAGTGACTCTTCTTGTGATGTATAAACATCAAAACACAATCAAGATAAAGCCTATGCTTCTAGGTGCTGCTCCACTGGGCCATCAACAGCTCTACTTGATGGGAAACGCTGTCATGATTCCACAGTGACTGGCAGAAGTCACTCAATGACACCTAGGTCCCAAGCCACCTTTTCCCATGGACACTATTAGCTGAAAGGGGTTTCTACCACAGGCATCCAATCTGCTATGGTGCCACAAGCATACATCTGAAGAACAGCAATGTGAGAGAGAACGGTGTGCTGAGCAGAGTGCTTTACTGGTGCCTTTAGACACAGCGGGAGTCATAAATGTGTCACTGACTTATCAAAGGGAGAAGCATTCTGGGTATTTTTCACTTTACACTGTGTCTGATCATACATGTTTTATCATAAAGCAAAGACTAAAACGTACCTGCTTAAGGTATTGAAACACAAGCCCCTGAGGATCAAGAGTACTAGCGTATGTAATAGCAGTAACTCTCCTGGACTGTTTAACTTCCTGTCGTCCCTAATACATACAGTCCAGACAGTCCCTGACACAGTAACAGCTGCTCATCTGCCAGGAATGGGAGTCAATCCCCTACCCTCACAGCACACCCTCTTCTACTCAAGTCACTATGTTTGACTAAAGACATAAACAGAAGAAAGAGCCAAGAATCAGACAAGAGTGGCCAACCATCTTGCTCTGGCCTTAGAAGAAGGGGGAGTAGTAGGTCCTGGAGGTGCAGGTTTTTAGGCCAACAGTCCCAGGAAGATGTTCTGCTCAGCCACACAGGCACTGGTCCAGTCCTGGCTTTCCTCCCCATCCCCACCACCAGCAATAGTAATATTAAATCTTTCTCTTGCCAAACTCTAGTCTCTTTCTTCAGTGACCTTTCAGACCAAATCTGATTTCATAAACCACGAAAAAGATGAAATCAAAAATACTATTATTATTCCCCAACACAAGAACAAGCAACCCAGGACTCCAAACATGGGTTACCTGCAAATTAGCCAGGCTTGGGGGCTCAGGGATATTAGCAATACTAATTCAGCAGCTCTCAAACTCAAGTGAACGTCTGTGATTGTCTTTTTGTACTTTTCTGTTGCTGTGATAAGACTATGACCAAGGTGACTTATAAAAGAGAGCATTTAATTCGAGGCTCCTAGTTTCAGAGAGTCCATGACCATCACGATGGGAAGCTGGACAGCAGGCAGGTAGGCACAAGCAGAAAAAGTTAACGGGGAATGACTGGGATTTTGAAGCCTCAAAACCTGCCCCAAGTGACACAGTTCAACAAGGTTACACCTGGTAATCCGTCCCACCAAGCATTCAAATATATTACCATATGGAGGCCATTCTCATCCAAATCACCAGTGAGCTAGCTTGAAAATCAAACCTCTACCCCAGTTTTCACAAGAAAAGCAGCATTCCAATTCCAATCTCAGTACATGTGTCAACATGGACTGTGTGACTCCCAGGCAAGCTTTCCACACCATCCAACATACCCAGAGTAATTCCCACAACCAAAACCCCATTCTGAGCTGAAGAAGTACTCACAGAAATGGAAGCAGTAGGATCCAACTGGTATTTAGCTGCAATGCCAAAACGAGTGCAGTTGGTACCTGATGTCCAAGCAAGGTTTACCGAGGTATCGAAATCCTCGCACACTTTCTGATAAATTGATCCTCCAAATTCTGTCCCATTATTGCTATAAGATATTTTGAATTAGACTCTAGAATAGACAATGTAACCGTTTCTAAGGCACAGGGGACTACTGTAGCATTGCATGTTAATATAAACGACTACAAGTGAGCAGTGGCCTAGGATGCAAGAGCTGGTCCTTAAAGTTCTACTGAAAACTTCAAAGTCCTTTCTGGTTTGCTTGAGACAGATGAGTCTTACTCTGTAGCCCAGGCTAGATTCACAGCAATCCTTCTGCCTCAGCCTCATGTTTTTAATGATTTATTTGATTTTATGTATAGTGGTGTTCTACCTGCATATACGTCTGTATAGCGGGGTCCGATCCCCTGGAACTGGAGTAACGAACAGTTGTGAGCTGCCATGTGGTTCTGGGAATTGAACCTGGGTCCTCTGAAAGAGCAGCAGTGCTCTTTTAACTGCTGTGGCATCTCTCCAGCTCAGCCTCATGTTTTGTTTGGTTTGTTTTTTCTGAGACAGGGTTTCTCTGTAGCTTTGGAGCCTGTCCTGGAACTCATTCTGTAGACCAGGCTGGCCTCTGCCTCGAGTGTTGGGATTAAAGGCATGTGCCACTACCACCCGGCCAGCCTCATGTTTTTAAAGACACGGTCTCTCTATTTATTCCTGGCTGTCCTGAAACTCATTATGTAGAGTAGGCTGGCTTCAAACTCAGAGATCCTTCTGCGTCTATTTCCTAAATGCTAGGATTGAGGTGTGCAACACACACACAGAGCAGAGGGGTTAGGATCAATGACAGAATATTGCCTATCATGGATGAATCCCTGGATTCAACTCCCAGCAGTACCACGCACATACACATAAATGTTCACCAAAACAAAGTTTATATATCAAGGTAGTAAATTTCAGGGTAGGCAGAGCTGAGATTACACTGTGTAAAAATACGTCACTGTGACTGATTTAAGAAAAAGCTAAACAGCCAACAGCAAGGTGGGAGGTTTAGGCGGGAATTCTGGAAGAAAGGAAGGGGGGCCACCAGCCAGATGCAGAGAAAACAAACACAGAAGTAAAACCACATGGCAGCTTGTAGGTTAAGAGAAATGGGTTAAGTTATAAGAGCTAGTTAGAAACAAGCCTAAGCTAAGACCAAGCTTTCAAAATTAATAAGTCTCCATGCATTGTTTGAGAGTAGCTGATGGGACTAGGACCAGAGATAGACAGACAGGTGGCTTACTGGGTCTTAAGGCCCTTGCCACCAAGCCTGAGGACTTGAGTTCAATTCCTGAGACATTCAGTTTTCCACAGTTAACCTCCATTTTTATGTCACAACGAAACAAATAAATAAATATTAAAAAATTTTAAGATTTTATGTCTAGCTGGTAGGATTATGGGAAATGGTTTTCTTTTGTATTTCTGTTATTTACCAATAATACTGTTTTATGGGGAAAACAGTTAAGTCCTTTTCTATGTAATCTAACTTGAGTTAGGTTAAAAAAAACAAAAAACAAAAAAAAACCACCATTTTTTTCTTTTTTCTTTATTGAGAAAGGTGCTCACTATGTAGTTCTGCCCAGCCTAGCACTCACTATGCACACTAAGATGGCTCAATCTCAGGAAGATACAGCCGCTTCGCCCTTCCAAATTAAAAATGTAAGGCACCACATGATCGTACATGCTAAAATAATCCTATCAAACCAGGACCCCACCCTTCCTAGGTCATCATGTCAGAGACAGCAGCACTGGTAGCAGTCTGTCAAAGTCTAACCCTCCCACCCCACCCCGCCTAAAGATATAACGCATCTCAAGCCTCAGTGACATTAAGCATGCACTCTCAGTGTCTACACTACATGCTTCTGAGAAGCACCTAAAACTATCCCATGTCAGATAACCTTTAAATTAAAAACAGATCAAAAGAAATGACATCCCACAGCATCCTGAGAGCCTATAAAGGAATACTTACACATTAGTATGTAGCTGGAAGTCCCCAGTCCTGTAGCCCACTGCAAAGTTACTCCTTGTCAGCTTTGACTTGGCACTGTCAAAGGTCATCTGGTACCCAGCAAGCCAGCCCTCATAACCAAAGACAGCTGAGCCGTGGATCGCAGGCCCAGCAAAATCAAAGTCAACATCACAGCCAAGGTTTATACACTCCCTCTTGTAAGCAGACTTGATTTTACCACTTTTCTTCCTGAAAAAAGGAAAGACTAGTTTCAAAATGATGCTAGTGACAGAGATTTATATACCTAACTCTACAAGGTGGACATGAAAGATTGAAATAAACTGCAGTATGAAAATTTCAGGCTTAAAAACAACCAAATAAATTAAACCCACAAGGGTGACAGGGAGAAGAGTTCTGTAAAACTAACAGTCACAAACGCTAAGAAACAATTAGCACTGCCACAGTGAAGAGGCCAATTTCTGAAGCAAGCCCACAGTGTCGAACAGCATCCACAAGCAGAAGTACCCACAGCAGTGAATGACTGAAATGAAGCTGCTTCTCTCCTGAGCAGACAAGAATGATTCAAGTTCAAAGCACTTCATAAAAATATAAACACTTACCCTGTGTTCGGTGAAAAAGTAGTATCAAATGTCAGTTTCAAACCTTGACAGATCTATTTTAGGAGAAAAAGAGCTTATGAGAATTTATGTTCATCTTTATTTCCTTTTTGAAATACAAACATACACAAAAGCAAGTTTGTGAAACACTACCTGGTCTTCAATCGCAATCTCTGTCCCCAGAGTGTTATCGGTGTTCCATTTCTCTGTGAAAGTCAGACCATACTCACACCATTTGTATTTGGTCTCCAAGGTCCCACTAACTTTACCAGTGTCCGTGTTAGATGAACCAGATGTTGAAAATTCCTAACAAGACAATAAACAACGTCATGAACCCTCCTTCTCCTAAGCCTGGAAGAAACCACTGCCTAATTTATAGAACATTCTATCTTTATCCTATGCTACTTCCAAAGCAAACCCAACAGTGAAGAATTACCTCCGACCGACTGATGCCACTACAATGCCACCTAACGTTTCTAACTAGTCAATAAAGATCACGTATACAGGGCTGCTGAGATGCTCACTGGATAGAAAGGCTTACTGTCAAGCCTGATGACTTAACTTCCATCTCTAAAGCCTACACGGCAGGAAGAGAGGACAGAGTCCTGCAAGTTGTCCTCTGACCTCCACCTGCATGGCACATATATGCCTGCACAGAAACATAATCCACACACAAAATGTGAAAGATTTTAAGTTAAATTTAAATTCAACAATCCAAATAGTCTATTTTTTTCCTTTTTAAAGAATTATTTTTAATTTGCATATATGTGAATATGAAGTATAGATGCCATGAAGGCCAGAGGAATCTGATTTCCCTGAAACTGAAGTTACAGGTGGTTGTGAGCCACCATGTGGGTGCGTGGAAATGAACTAGGGTCCTCCGCAAGAGCACCACCCCCTCTTAACTGATAAGCCATCTTTCCAGTACCTCTGTTTTTTGGAAATGAGTCTTCACTAGGTTTCATGCCTTTCCAAACGACTTTCAAAACATCTTTTTACTGTTTTTTGTTGCGGTTTGTCTCACTATGTGGCCCTGGTTGTCCTGGAACTCACTTTGTAGACCAGGTTGGCCTGATCTACCTGCCTCTGCTTCCCTAGTGCTGGAATTAAACGTGTACACCACCACACCTCACCCAACTCACCATATTTCCACGGGGCCGGATAGATAGCTAAGGAGTTAAGAGCACCTGTTGCTCTTACGAGGACCCAGGTTTGATTCCCAGCATGCACAGGCAGCTAAGTCTATAACTCGAGTCCAGAGTCTACCTACCACCGCCTTTGGGTACTGCACACACTTGGTGAAGATACACATGCAGTCAAAAAGACAACCATACACATAAAATAAAGTCTTTTTAAAGTGGAGTGGGGGAGCTTCTTGATTTTTATCACACATATAAACTATGTAGTAAGCAAAAAAAAAGAAAGAAAACAAAAAACAAACAAAAAAAAAACAGGAATTAACCTAAAGTACCATAAAAAGCTCAGCCTCAGAACTGGAAAAATGGCCAGTAAGTAAACACACTTCTTGCAGAAGACCCAAATTCGGTCCTCAGCATCCACATGACAACTCACAACCACCTGTATCTCCAGTTCCAAGAAACCTGACACCACAGGCACACAAAGACATAAAAGCAAACACTCCTACATGTAAAAAAAAAGCTTTTCATTAAAAATAACCTTTTAAAAAGTTTTAATCATGGGTTTGTATAGAACACACCTGCCAATCCCTTGTTGCATACCAAGTAAAAGGGAAACACAGGGAGGCTGTATCTCAGGATTTTCTAGAGGAACTAAGGATCTGTCTTCACCAAGCACCACACTTGAGTGAACGGCCCAAGGTAAAATGTAACCTTTCAGCAGTCTGTCAGAGTTCTGACCTGCGGTTCCTGTATCAGTGTTGCTACATCCTAATCACTGGAAGGCTTTTGATTTTTTAATTATTATTTTCAAATATTTATTTAGCTTTATTTTATGTGCATTTGGTATGAAGGCATCAGATTCCTTGGAAGTGGAGTAACATACAGACAGTTGTGAGCTGTCATGTAGGTGCTGGGTTCTCTGAGAGAACAGCCAGTGCTCTTAACCACTGAATCATCTCGTCAGCCCCCTAAATTTTAAGTTTATCAGAAATTGTGATACCTGTAGAGTTAAGAAATATTAGAAACTGCCAGGTGGTGGTGCACACCTTTAATGCCAGATTTGGGGAAGCAGAGGCAGGTGGATCTCTGTGAGGTTGAGGCCAGCCTGGTCTACAGAGCAAGTGCCAGGCAGGCTCCAAAGCTACAGGAAAAACCCTGTCTCGAAAAACCAAAACCAAATAAACTAAACTAAACTGCACCAGGTTATATTAGGAAAGAACATGTGATATAAAGTTAGGAGTCCTAGTCTGGGATGAAGTGTCATTGGCTAACTGAGAAACACCGAGGAAACCCCTTAATTAACTTGTGGTCTGTTTTCTCAACTGTAGCAGCACAGCCTGCTGTGGGATGATCCAACAGAGCTGACAAAACGGAAAGCTTTGTAGCTTTGCATGCACATCAAACAACGGGAACAACAGGATAACATTAAATACATGTGAAGCACGTTCTTCCAGCAAACAAATGAAATGGAAAATGTATATGGGCAGCAGTTGTTTTTGTTGTTGCTGTTTCCCCAAGACAGGGTTTCTCGGTTTTTAATCCCTCATGACAATGATTAATGACCCAAGCTCCACCTACTACCATCCTGTGACCAAGGACCAGTCTAATGTATGCCAATGAATGCTCAGGAAACTAACTCAACATCAACCTGTGGGCACAACGGGGCCAGATGAAACCAACAATAAAGCAACTAACTCACTCCATCACTGTGAACTTATCTTTACATTTTGGGTTGACTGAACATTTCTGCAGTTCAATAAAGAAAATGGCTTTAATAGAATTTAATTTTGAGTAGGCTTGTATATTACAGCACCAATACTATCCAATTTTACTCAGAAAGTATAATCAAAACATACCCTCACCGGGGGGTGGTGGCACACTCCTTTAATCCCAGCACTCGGGAGGCAGGGGCAGGTGTATCTCTGTGCGTTCGAGACCAGCCTGGTCTACAAGAGCTAGTTCCAGGACAGGC
>LOJH01008719.1:0-18785 GCA_001685095.1 Ellobius talpinus
ATGGGTCAGTCTATCTGACTGTGTAGTTGATGAGAGATGGGTCAGTCTGTCTGACTGTGTAGTTGGTGAGTGATGGGTCAGTCTATCTGATTGTGTAGTTGATGAGTGCTGGTAGTCTGGGACCTGGCACTGTGATCCAGGCCCATGTACCTCCTACCTCATACTTCCTTCATTAGGCTGGAGGCCAGTGTGATTTGGCAAATGCCGGTCTGACTTGTCTCTGTAGTTTGGTCTTTGCCAAAGTAACACATAGATAGAATGAGACAATCTGCCATTTTTCATCATTTGTAATTTTAAAGTAAGTTCTTCTTCTGACTTAAAAATTTCTCTTGTGAAAGTCCATCATGTTAACAAATACGGTGGTGCATAGCTACCGCATGTTTCTATGGCCGATTAGCGCAGAATGGTGCACTTCTGACTTATTCCCAGATGTGAGCACTGTGAAAAAGCAATGCTATCCATCTTCGCATATGCACCTTCACCTGAACTTTTGTTTCTCCCATTTTTAGAGTAAAATTGCAGGAGAGGAATTGTTGGCTTGAGTATAAGAAAGTATTCACAATAATACAAATAGCTCAAGTGTTCCCACAGTGACTTCAGAATTTGGGTTCATGTTACAAAACATGGATATTATGTTACATCATATACTTGCTAGAATATTGCGCTTGAAGTTTTCTTTTAAATTTTGATAGTTTAATATACATTAATATATTATAATTATTAATAATATTAACATATAGCCTGTGTAATCAGGTCTATCCCCAAGCAAAACAATGTGTGCCCATGTGTTTTTAAATACATGTTCTTCCATAAAGTGATGCTCGCCATCTTTTCATGTGCTTATTAGTTATTTTTGTACATTTTCTGATAACATACCAATCTTTTCATTCTTTTAAACTTTTAAATAAAAATACATTTTATCTTACATCTCTAGTGCATAATAAGACATAGAAAGGATCAGTTAAAATACATCAACCTTCCCTGGACTACCCTGGCCACATGTGTGAGAGCAATGACTGTGGCAGAGCTGTTGTTCTGGAGATCTGAGGATGAACTCGGACTGCCTGGTCTTTAAGTAATGTGTCATTCTGTGGAGCAGGTTCACAAAGCCACAACTGATGTTTCGCTATGAGTGTTGGTCATATGTTAAATATCAGCTTCAGGAGGCAACTCACGTTACCCTGAGGATGCACTTGTTTCCAAAGCTGCTTTGCTCTTCTGTGTAATTACATCCTCCCACGTATCTGTTTTCAGCAGTCCCTGACTCTGCTCTAAAGCCAGGATCTCAAGGACTTTTCTTTTACCACTTTCTTGAGCTCATAGTATCTATGATACTCAGCAAACACAAAGTCAGCAAAAATTTAACTTTTTACAAATTAGATGAGCAGGGAATTGCATTGCATGTGATTTTAGACCATCACATGACTAATGTGCTTCTCTAGCTCTCATGAATTCATAGTCTATGATCTCACCAAAGAGAAAGGCACAGAACCCTTGTTAAATGTGTTATAGGTTATGACTGGTGATGCTACTGATGAGAAACCATCCAATGTCTTTTAGATTCTCATACTAAGAGGGCTCACCTTTATTTGTGAAAGTTGTTCAGCAGATTTAAGTTTTAAAAAGGCAAAAAATGCATAGCTTGTTTGGATTTAATTAAGTCCTCTGAGCTCCACTGTAATCCAAAGTAATGGAAGCTGGTCTTCCAGAAAACCCCAACTCCCCCTGCTGTATCGTGGCCCTCAATGGGATGTACCAGTAATAAGTGTATCTTCCTCTTCTGGACTTAACTATTTGATTTAAAATGTGAATGTTTCATTAATAAATAGAATGCTTAAATCAGCAAATTAAAAATTCTCTCTATGTGTTTAGACTCTGATGACACTCCTCTGCTCACAGTGCAGTAATTACTTTGAGAAATCAGCTATCCCAAGGTAACTGGGCAGTTAAAATATTTTATCGGGTAAATTACCAGTCACCATCAACATTCATCAAGGAATCATTTGGATTTTATTACAGGTTGACATTTATTTATTTGCCCAATTTTTAAAATTATAACTGTTGCACAATTGCCCTGGGTTGCAACTATAGAAAATTAGCACACTAATCACATTAATTATCATAAATAAATGGTTATTAAAGAGCTGCTAGTAATAGCATATAATGTTTGAAAAGCAACTTGCAGTGTTCTTAATCATACCTTAAAGTCACAGACAGCATTGCAATTTCAAGAGCTTTTTACTTTCTTTTGTTACAAGCTGTACTACTTCTGCTTGTAAGTGCCATTCTTGGCACTATTCTAGAAATAAAAAAACCCTTAAACACCTAAATTCAAGACACATTTACAGTCAAGAACCACATTCCAGGACCCTTAGCCTTTAGTCTGTTTCCACGCTTCATGATCAAAACTAGCTTATCATCGGCCTTCTGTGTTCTGTTCTACCACCATATTCACAAGTCTGAATTCTAAACTACATCGTGCATCACAGTACCAATCTGTTCTTTTTGTTTGCACTCATATTTCCCCATAAGAGTGCATGCAATATGTTCTGAATGACTTTTCGGATATGGACAAGAGCATGCTCAGTTTTTGCTTAAAGTGATCAGAGGGTTTCCAATACACTACAAAGCTACCAAAATGATTCTGTCATAGGACCCATGGCACATGATCCCATCTACAGTGGCATCTCCTGTTTCTCCCTTTATTACAAAGCCCAATCACTCTGTCAACTTCCCATTGCCATTTTCGGATTGTTGAAGATTTTGCAAAATGGACCTTACCTTAATCAATCTTATAACTTGCCTGTTTGTAATGTTCAATTCCCAGAATTGTGCAGAACTGCAGTCTTCTTCAGAGCGATGTCACTCAGTGACTGAGCTTACCCCTTCTTTTCTCTCCCACAGCCTGTCCTGGTGTCATTGTGTTCTGTGGTATTTATATGACATCTTTCTCTACTCGTAGAATTCCATTGCCAGCATACTTGCTCACCTGCTTGTGAATTGTGATAACCACGGCAACAGAAATAATATGCATCATTACTGCTGCCTGTGTTAGATGTTGAGCAGCTTCAATTGATTGGCCCTGTACACACCACAGAAGATTTTACCCAAAGACCTCATCATCTAAGAACAGTTTTCTGTGCCTTCATCTTAGTTTACCATACATGCCAGTCAGTTAATGTTTTAGGAAGCAAATCAATCAGGAGAACAAATCAGAAAATGACTAAGTGAAATACTGTACACAGCTTTTAAATTCCTCACTGGGATCATTATAAGATGCATGCTGTATCTTTCCGTTTCTGGTATGATTTATTGTAGAAGTGAATATATTTTCAAATGCACATCCACAAGCCTAAATTCGAGACTACATTGTGCCTCACAGTACCAATTTGGTCTTTTTATTTACAATAATATTTTCCCATATTAAAAGCCCATGGTACATGCCGTAGAAACTGGTCCATGTAATCTATATAATTTGTTGACATACAGTTCTCCAAATATTTAATATTCCTTAAATAAAACCAACAAAGATATTTTAAAAAATCACACGTGTTTTCATGTCCTTAGTACTTCACTGGCTCTAGTAACTCAATTATACGATCCTTTTTCTCAACTGTTTGCTTTGTATCTTTTAACTCTTATCTTCTTGTCTTTACTGGGTTTCCATCTGTAATCCGTACACACATACCCCTCCTCTGTCTTTGTCTTGATTTCGAGGTTGTCTCTGAGGTTGAGGCTAAAAATCCTGCTGCTGTCCTATTAGTCCACACAGGACATTCCCTGCATGAGGCACTACCAGTCCACACAGGACATTCCCTGCATGAGGCACTACCAGTCCACACAGGACATTCCCTGCATGAGGCACTACCAGTCCACGTAGGGCATTCCTTGCTGCTGTCTTACCAGTCCACACAGGCCGTTCCCTGCTACTGTCTTACCAGTCCACACAGGCCGCTCCCTGCTGCTGTCTTACCAGTCCACACAGGCTGTTCCCTGCATGAGGTTCTACTTTTTTTTCTACTCCAAAGGTAGACCAGTTATTCAGAGTCACAGCAAAGAGTTGCGGATTTTGTGGAGTTGACCAGTTGTCCTCAATACTCATGCTTTTCTCTTCATAGTAGAGCTTAGTATCAAATTAAATAAAGGCTTTATTTTCTGAAACTCCTTATAAAATCTTTGGTTATATTCAGAGGATTTGAGTCATTTTATATTCATCCTTTTGTAAAGAAAAAATATGCATTTCCCATATTGTGTATTTCTGGCTGTGATGGTATAGCCTCAGCAAAGGGACCCTTTGCAGCTGGACACACATCAGCATCTGGTTTCAGATGCTCCACAAGCCAGCATGATGTAACAATGTGTAGTCAATGTGAAGGAGATGTCTTTAAACAAATTTAATTTTTATTATTTTTCCATTTAGTCTTGGATGATTCTAATGGCTAGAACTGCCTGGCAGGTTGGCCCACCATTTCACACAATATGCATTTGAAAGTATATTTATTTCTACAATAAAAATACAGTTTTTAAAAACTAAACATGATAGAGCAATATGCTATTTTAAAATGTCATATTTGATTTTAAGATTTTTTATTAGTTCTTTGAGAACTTCATATAATATGTTTTGATCATATTGTCTCCATCCTCAAATTCTTTCCAGACCAAAGAAACTTCCTAGAGTTAGATGGGAATGAATATTGACCTCCTTCCCTGCCACTCAACTTTGTTCTCTCATATCTCTCTCTCTCTCTCTCTCTCTCTCTCTCTCTCTCTCTCTCTCCAATAATTGTCTAGTTTATACTGCCAATATTAGGTACTATATTTAAAAGAAGCTGTCAAAAAGAAAAAAGAAAGAAGGAAAAGAATACTGTCAAAAAGAAAGAAAAGAAGGGAAGAAAGAAGGAAGGAAGAATGGAAGGAAGAAAAGTTAGAAAGAAAGAAAAAAGTAAAGATACCACTGCTTTTTTTCTTTTCTAATACAGTAAAGAACACTCAGGTGAAGTAAGCCAGAAGCTTGAAAACTCTTTACTTCAAGGCTATATCTCCCTTTAACTCACATCCAAAGAGGTATTCTGCATAGCTAAATGCTATTTCAGCATACCCACCTTTTTGGTATCTAATGTTTATAACGAATGTTATATTTTGCAAAGAATAGTAAATATCTTTACCCACAAACTCTCTATATATCTCCCTTTCTTTTCTTCTCTATGGAAAGTCAGTCTTTTTTAGACAGCCAATATTCTAAAGAGGCCATGACATGATTTACTTTAAAATTTACCATACACATTTTGTAGTTTTTCCAAAAAATCATTTTAATGATGCTAATAAAAACAAAGTATTAATTAATTTCTTCTGGGAAACTAATACGGTAATTTAGAATATATTTAATAAGGCAAACAATGGCTAATTAGTGCATGAAAATATATATGAACATAACTATTATCAAGAAAAATAGAACTACACTACCTACCTCCCCATCAAAGATTGTTCGAGCTAGAAGTATGGGAAATCTGCTGTGAGACTGTGTCTACTAGAAAAGCCAGGGAAATAATACCCATGAGGTCTCACTGTGACTACCTAAACAAGATCTGAATAATAACAACACCAGCAGGCTAACATAAAGGGAAAAATGTCATGGGGGCTCAATCCTAGATGAAGAACTATAAGCATCTAAGGAATGCTGGGAGCATGGTAAATAATAGTCTTCCTGGAGTAGAGGCCACAAATTGGTTATTCAAGGTCACATGGTCATCTTTGAAATTACATACATCTATTAGCAGAGTTCTTTTCATTGAAGAAAGCTGATTTTTAGGATTGGGCCTTTGTCCTACTCTTCTTCAGGTTCTAGGACTTTGTCTGGTTTAAACTTGTGCAGGTCTTGTGCAAGCTGCCACAGTTTCTGTGAGTTTAAATGTGTATCAGCTCTGTTGTTTCTAGAAGACACTGTTTCCTTGGAGTCATCTACTTCCTCTGGCTCTTAAAGTCTTTCTATATCCTTTTCTATCTAGATCCCTGAGCCTTGAGAGAAGGAATTTGATAAAGACACACCATTTAGGAATGAGTGATCCCAACTCTCCCACTTTCTGCACATTGTCTAGACCCACATTATGGAGGGTACCTCTGTTAATTCTCATCTACTACAAGAAGTTTCTCTGATGAGGGTTGAGCAAGGCAATATGTCATCAGGAGTCATTTTATTCCAATGTTCCTTTAGCAGAATAATAACAGTTGTTTTTCCCTCTGGGATTCATAACCTATCTAATCTCAGGTTCTTGGCTATTTTAGCATTATCGAATGTGGGTTTCAACTGGTGTAGTGTGATTTAAGCCCAGTTTTTACAAAGTGGCTGGTTACTCCCATAACATTTTTGTCACAATTGCATCAGTATGCACTGAAAGCTGGTCACTCTTGTAGATTACAGGATTTGTAACTTGGTTGGTGGTTCTATTTCTCATCTGTTAGCAAACAGAGCATGTTCCAACACTGTAAATGCTAGTCAGCATGTCTAAAGTTTCTACTTAGGCAGCAGTTCGATTTCTCCATGTTTAATGCCTTAAGTAAATTGTGTCTTCAGTAACAGGGTCTTCTCATCAGGTTGTGGAGCGCAAACAATAGCTTTGGCAGTAGCCTATGGTATTTGGGAGAATCTGTAGACCTTCTTTGTCTAGTGACTCAATAAAATGTAACCCAATCTCTTTCATTCTGTATAAATTGTAGAGCCCGGATCTACCCTTGTTCCTGGGGTTCATCTTGAGGACAGTTTCTGGTCAGCCAGCTAAAACATTCTGTTTGTTCCTGTGCTCCCTCTGCCCAGCCTGTTGATTAGCTATAGGGCATTGTTTACTCCATCTTTGGTGTGGTAATTTCCCACCTNCCTGGGCGGAAATCCTTGTGCAGCAGTGAGGTATATAAGGATTTCCCCAAGGTTGTATAAAAGGCATTCGGCTGATCTCCTTTTGAATGACCCAGGTCTCTTGTGTGTTCTTTCAATCTCCAGGCCCTTGCCCGACTTGCATATGGTACACTGGCTTGCCAACTGTATCGAGGGGGTAACACAGAATCCGGTGTTACAATAAATGTCAACAGTAGTGGTAGTGGTTTCCACATGGCTTTTTCAATGCTTTTTAGTGTTAGTTGGCCTTCTGCATACTCCCTCATTTACCCTTCTTTCCCAGTCTCCTCTCAGTTTCATAATCATATTCGTGTTTCCTATTTATCTCTCTGTAACACTATATTCTACTTCCTCTAAGAGAACACCTGAACCATCTTGGATATTCTTACTAGGTACCTGACCTCTGTGGCAATCATAGTGTAACATAAATATTGAAAGCTTAAAAGCTAATATTCACATTTAAGAGTAATCATGCAATATTTATCTTTTGGGGTTACCTCACTGAGGGATTTTAAAAAGTAATCCATACATTTAATTGCAAGTTTTTTCTTTATATATAAATAATATTCAATTGTGTAAATATACCACAGTTTTGTTAGTTTTCTATCAGTTGGTAGACGTTGAGGTTGTTCCCATTTTCTTGCTTTTATGATATAGAAAATGAGCATGTTTAAATAAGTACCTCTGAAGTAGGATGTAGAGTTCTTTGAGTACATGTCCACATATATAATAGTTGGATTTTATGGTGGATCAATTTTTAGCTTTTCTGAGGAGCCTCCACACTGATTTCCATAGTGGCTGGACAAGTTTGCACTCCCATAAGCAATGGGTGAGCCGTCCCCTTTCCCCACATCCTAACTAGTACATGCTGTCAATTGTTTTACTGATCTTGGCCATTCTGACAGGTGTGAGATGAAATCATAAAGGAATTTTGATTTGCATTTGATGTTGATATTTTTTCAAGTGTTTTCAGCCTTTTGAGTTGCCTGAGAATTCTCTAATTCTTTCATTTCAAATTCTTTTAAAATATTTTTTAAAAGAGGCGATGTCTGAACAGTAGAGAATGAACATGGACTAGTTGGTAGATGAGCTTGGAAAATGCTCTGATCAGGAAATTGCTTTATTCTGGACTTTCCTTACCTATATCTAATAAGTTATGAAGAAAGCGTCTTTACGAACATATATCTACATGTTTAAATTATATGTATATTTTTTAACCTTCCAGAATGTCAGCCAACTATAATTTGAAAACTGCCAATTCAAAATAAGAAACCAAATTGTCTAAAGGTGGAAGTCCAAGGTTAATGGGCAAGAGAACAATTTTCATGGAGATAAGATTGCCTCAGTTATGTGATCAAAAGGCATCTTTACAATCATTTCCATGCAGAGATCTGCTGTGATTCCATTTAATCTGATGAATTTCATAACGCTGAACTGAACAAGAAGTGTGGAGCATTTTAGAAACAGAGACTGAGGAGTTAAGTGTGTCTTCAGGTAAATGTTCTTCAAAGTAGTGATTGGTTTTGCCCAATAAAGCTTTGCTTTAAATGTTGTTTTAATTGAAACTTTTAATCCAAATCATGTCTGAGGGTTGTTAAATGTTACTTTTTTGCATCAATTCTGGTTTTCTTAATATTCCTTTTTGTGCTACATATTGTTACATTGCCTGGCTCATTATACTGAAAAGAAAGATAAAGTAAGCTATTAACATCCTCAACGGCCGATGAGATGTGAGGATATGGAATGTCATTCATTTTTATGAGTTGGCTGTCAGTCTGCAATAAACTCCTAATTCCTCCTGGGCTTGATGCCATGCCTAGTGCCGTGGTAAAATCCTTATGAAAATTTCCATAATTATACATTAAAGCAAAATTAGTAGAGCTTTTATGAAATGCCCCTGAAAATTCAAGTGGCAGTGAGCAGGACTTACTTTACAATGTGGTCATTGTTTGCTGTGCTACCCCATGTCTTCATAATGCCACTGCTGTTTTCTTTCTAGATAAATGAGAGAATTCAAGTTACCTGGGGAGTTGGCTGCAGAGCCTGTTTCGTCAAGACCCAGAGAAGGTGAGATGATAAAGAAATATTATTCCTTCACCACATTTACCTGATATCATTGCATTATGTCATTTGTCAGAAACTCCCAAAAGTTGTCATTTGAATAGAAAAAAAATTAGTTAAGTATTTGAAAGTGAAGGACATACTGAGATTTCCATGCCATTTCCCATTCTTAGTAAATGAATGCTAGGCATCCTTCAGCTTTTCCTCACACAACATAGAACACAGCCACAAGGAAAACTCTCCTGGGACAGATAATGCTGCATGACTTAAGTATATGTACCCCAAAGACGCAAAGTGTCATTCAAAAGGCAGGAGTGTATGCTCAGAGGTCTATGGAGCATTCTTGTTTAGCTAACTATAAAATAGGAAGCTGCAAAGACAGGAAATGTTGAAACTAAAATGGACGATAAAGTTCATGATGACAAGTGGGACCTGGGGAGAACTCATAGTGGAGAATGGTGCTCCATTGCAGTCCGTCATTGCTGCTCTATTCTGGGACATAAGTGTCCTGAAAATACAAACATGGTTCCTTTTTTAACCCTGTTTAACTTTCTTTTGTGCCAGTAAGATGCAATACATAAGCAAAAGAATCCTGACAAAGTGCTGAGAGGCCCATGCAATATGATATAATCAGGGTACAGAAAAGCCACAGTCTCACCACTGTGAGATTTCGGGCATCGTGGATTTTAGAATGTTTGATATGGCTCCCTGTGTTTTATTCATCAATTCTTTTGCCTAGTACCATACTAGTATATTTTTCTTGACTTACAATGGATGTTTAGTGGTATCTTGTAGTATTTTTCTGATAGACTCCACAATGTCCATTCTTTCTGATCACCATTATTGCCATTCTCTGGCTTTCACCAGTTGAACCTTGTTGAGACTGGGTTTGGTATGGATAACTCTCTTAAATGGACTCAGCGAACTGTAGGTTTGCTTGTTGTCTGCAAGTCTTCAGTATTAGAATAGATATGTTGTTTGTGCCCAGCACTTTGCCTCCTACATGGAAACAAAACATACCTGAAGTTGCTTTCTTTTTGTCTCCCGTTACATTGAACTAAGGTTTACACAGCTTGACAGAGAAAACAAAGAAATTAAACTAATATTTTAACATACAAATACAACTTTCTGAGTATATTTTCACTTTATTACAGCATCTTCTTGAATATGACTTGATGTGTATCCAATCACTTACTAATTCATTTAACAATATTCATACTATATATGAAACCCTGTATAATTTATAGATTATATAATTGTTTTTCTGGGAAATTGCAAAAGGCTAAGAAGAAAATTTAGTCATTTGGTTAGTGGCTATATTAACACATTAAGATTATTTTCATATTAAAATTGGTTTCCCACATTAGAAATATTTAAATGATATGCAGGAGCAATCTCATTCACAGGAACAACACTTATTATACAGTATTTATTAGTAAATATAACAGCAAATATAAATAAACCACATGAAATAAAGAAAATTTTTGACATACATTAAATGAATCCCAAGTAACAAAAAGCCACAGTTATGCTCCAAATAGAGAATATTTACGATTTAAAAGATTTTTTTACTCTTCTAAAACATATTTATAAATTAATAGCATTGTCTCTAAGTCATGGATCAATTTTTAAAGCAACCTGATAAATAACCTGTCATGGGATCAAAGAAATAATAAAATATTAAAGTCAATTAATCAACTTGCCATCAAGGTGGCTAAGACTAAATTTTCTATATAAATTGAATGAATTGAAACAAACGTATAAACTTGAATGGGTGAAGAATTAAGACCATAAATAAGTTGGTATAGTAAATTAATGGCAAAAATGTGGATACCTTGAAAGATCCTATGTTTGTAATTGTTAAATTTAGGATTATATCTTTACCTCCCACTTCATGAAGAAATAATTTCACAAGGAATGAAAGATTTAAACCTGAAAACAGAAATGTTCAGAGGAATGGCTTATGTATTCTGTGAATAATGGATTCTAAAGGCTTGACATTGAGCATAGAAATTATGCAATAAAAGGCTCAATGCATTAAGAACAAGAGTAGTAGAAAATTATGCACAGATATATGTAGCATTAAGAAACTCATAACTTAACCAAATGGTGACCAACCAAATAAGAAACCTATAAAATGTATAAATGAATAATTTATGGAGAAAGAAATGAAATTGATATTTTGCTTTAATTTTAATTTTTATTGTATTTTATTATATGTGTGTGGATGTTTTGTCTTCATGAATGTCTATGCACTACACATAGTAGTGCCCATGGAGGCCATAAGAGTGTTGTATTCACTTAGAACTGGACTTACAGAGGGTTGTGAGCCACCACGTGGGTTCTAGGAAACAAACTTAGCTCCTCTGTAAGAGCAGACAGTTCTTTAATCACCAAGACATCTATTCAGCCCTAGGAAATATATTTCAAAATCTTTTTACTTATAATAAATGCAATGCCAACTAAAATGTATGTTTATATCTTTTTGAATTTTATTATTTTATTTTATGTGTACGGGTATTTTGCCTGCATGTATGTCTATGTACTATGCATGTGCCTAGTATTTAAGGAGGTCAGAAAAGTGCATCTGACTCCCTAGAATTTGGTGATATAGATGTTTGTGAGCCACTATGTGGCTGCTAGGAATGGAACTCATATTCTCTAGAAGAGCAGTTAGTGATCTTAACTGTTGAGCTGTCTCTCTATCCCCCATTTATATCTTTCATAATAATCACACTGCTATAGTATTTAGAAACAAGTCCCTTGCTTAGATTATGCAGGAAATGCACTTCAACACATCGATGATAATAGTACTCTGATATGACATAACAAGTATATAGTAACTAAGAAGTATATATAATATAAAAGACCATGTTTCACCAGAACTTCAAACTAATTTTAACAATTGTAATAATCAACACCCATCCTGTGTTTGCTATGTTGATGTAGAGCCACCAGCTTTGTGCTTTCCCTGAATTTCTCCCATTCAAGGAGAAGAATGGAGACAGGCACCAGGTCGCCAGTGACCCAACTTGGAACCCTGCAGAGTCTTGGGTGCTACTTCACCAGAAGCTACAGGGACCACTCCTAGTGCTGGCATCAATGCATGATCTTAAAGGAAGCAGAGGTGTACAGGATGGAGTCATGTTGCTGGTCAGGTGACACTGTCATCAACAGTCTTATCTTCATTATAATACTTAGTTTTCCTGTGTATCACTGTATACTGTACTAAGGTTCTTTTAATAGCTCCATTCCCCGCTGGTGTGAGAGAAGATCTAAAAAATGCAATTGGCATAGGAAAGATGCACTTTGTCTCATGGTCTAAGGGGAAGTAGTCCATCATGGTAGGAGTCTGCTATGATGTTAGGAGTAGATCATGGGGAAATAGATTGCTCACATCTTGGCAAAGGATATATAGAAATTGGATAAATATTGGAGCAGGTTAAAGACCCACTCTGAAATACTCACTTTACCCAGGGCCCATGCCCTTAAAGTTTCTCAGTCTTTCTCAACAATGCTACCGCCTGGGGATAGAAGCATCCAAATACATGAGCCCATGTGGGACATTTCACTTCCACACCATTACTTACCTCACCGTCTGCTTGGGAGAGAAAGTGGATAGAATATGAAGAATTAAGTACTTTTCCCATAGTCATGTAGCTAGTCAAGCAATGGAGGTGATTGGCAGTGGCCCACAGTGGACTCCTTAATGTTTGCAGTATATCACACAAATATTAGCATGCTGAGACTTCATTTTCACTTGTGTTGATGATGTTTCTAATTTTCTATTTACTTTGCTTTAACTCTGTGGCTGTTCAGGAGTATGTTGTTTTCTTTTCATGCATTTTTTTCTTTGTTTTTTTTTCTTTTTAGACATTGATTTCTTGTTGAACTCTATTATAGTTGGAAAACATACTTGGAGTGATCCCAGTTTTCTAAAATCAGTTAAGATGAATTCTATTACCCAGGGCATCATCCTGGAGAGCAACCAGTGTGTGCTTGAGATGAAGGTATACTCTCCTGATATTTTGCACATATCTTTTCGGTGCATTTGTTATGTAGTGTAGTTTAAGCTGTGTTTCCATTGATTTCCTGCCTGAACCATGTGTCAATTATCTTACGTGGGATATTGCTGTCTCCTCCTATTACTGTTTATTTTTTTTACTTGTATCTCCTTTAGCACTGTCAGTGTTTGCTTTGTATATATACTTGCTTTGGTATTGACTGCATATATATTGTTTGTTATATACTTTTGTTGAAGGTCCTATTTTATTGGGATGTAATGATCTTCCTTGCGCCTTGTGATAGTTCCTGATTTGAGTTGGTAATGTCTGATTGAAGCTCAGCCTTTCCCTCCTGCTGTTGATCACCGCTTACTTATGTTGGATTTCTTCTTGCCATTTACATTCAGTCTGTGCACACTGGAAAAGAAGCAGTTGGGACCTTTCTTTACAGCTCAGCCTTCTTCTTTATGTCTTGTGGTTGTTAATTTTCATTCTTTACTATCTGAAGAATTTATTCCCAGGTAAAGCCTACTTTGCCATTTCCAGAACTGCTTTCTCTTTTAAATTCTTTTGTTCCAGTCTAATACACTTGTGTCATCCTTTCAGATCTGCTTTGATTATTTTCTTTGTCTTTTTGTACCTACCAGAGGTTCTTTCTTGCGCTCAACTCTGAAATGCCACAAAACCTCTCACCTATGGGCTCAACTTTTTGAGATGACAATTTATTCCATCTGTGTACAATAATTGCATGCTGTACCCTCAGTCCAACTTGATGTTATAGTTATCAGATTCATATCTTGTTATATTCTGTATCGATCAACCAATTTTTGTGGTTAGTTTTCTTTCATATTTTTATCTATTAACGTTTATTCCTCAGTTAAAAGTGATTTGCATACAACCTTTTCAGTTCTTTATTGCGCTCTTCTCATCTGCACATTCATGCCCACTACACTTGTGTCTCAGATGCTTTCATGTCACTGTTTACTGCCCCTGGTTTTGATTTGAACACTTTCTGTTAACTTTTCTTCTGAGGCAGGTTGAGTTGAAAAAGAAAAATGAAAAGCTCCCTCAGTTTTTTGTCTAGGAAAATAATTGTCTCTTTGATTTTTAAAGCATATTTCTTTCCTTGCCAAGTATAGTGTTCTTGGTTGGCATTTTATTTTTCTATTTGACTTTGAAGACATCATTTGACTTCATCCCAGGAAGCAAGGATTTTGCTGAAGGTCTACTGCAAGGGAATGGAAGTGGAATGAGCTGCTTTATTTCTACTTTCACAGTTCTGTCCTTGACATTTGGCAGTTAATTTTTCCCTGCTATAGACAGATATAGGCTCCATCTACAAGGAATCTTCTAGTCTTCCTAAAGGTGAATAACTCATTTCTTAAATGGAGTTGGGAAGTTTTGGGACAGGATTTGGTTAGCTAAACCTCTGGTGCTTTTCTTTATCTCTGATCCTCCTAGGTCTTCTGAAATGTGTACATCTATACAGTTAATGGCATGACACATGTCCCAGTAGTTTATAGTTCCTTTTGTTATTATGTCTTTATTGTTTATCTTCTTGTCTTGATGCTTATCCATTCCTGATTCAGCGGTGGAGATGTTGTTGTCTTCTCTCTATGTATTGCATCCCTCAGCTCTGGAACCCTGCTTGGTTAATGTTCATAGTTCCTGCTCCTGTCCTGTTTTGTAGTTCTCTTTCTTACTCATGTACATCTATGCATTTTTCTATATTTTAAGAAACTTCTTTAATTTTCATGAATTTTCAGTTCATCTCTAGACTTTCATTATTATTCTTTTTTTGTGTGTGTGTGTCTATGTGTGTGACTGCACATTGATACGGCATGTGTGTGAACATAAGATGACAAAAGTACCAGCTAGTGGGAGTTGGTACTTTTAAGCTTGTCAGATTTGGTGGCTAATGCCTTTGCCCACTTTCTGAGTCTCTGCTCCTAGGTGTTGGCTTCTTAATGAACAGCTAACTCTACATTATTTTGTCTCTTTGTTGGTACTACATGTCTGATTCTGTAATTTTGCTGTAATATACATACACAAGAAGAAGTAATTTCTGCCTGCATTTGAAGATCACCTTCAGCATAAAAGCTTACCTAGACATTCTTGGTAGCCAGTCTGGAGCAACAGACAGGATTCTACAGACCAAGTTTCAGGTACTTGAAACAATAGACCTATATGTCCAGATAGCAGAACTGCCACCAAAATATCCTAAGCAGCTTGGCACCAGTAGACTTGATACCAGCTTAGACCCCATGAATCTAGGAATCAGGTTTGTGATCCATGTGCCATGGCACCAGGCTTTACTATGAACTTTGCCTCCATGAAAATTTAGATTTAGTTCCATTTTAAAAGGATGTATGGAGTCATAATTTAAGTGTTATACAATTCACCTGTGAAAATATGAGGTTTGTTGATTTCTCTTGTTATTGATCATTCACCCATGACCAGTCAATTGATGGTCACTTTTGTCACAATAGAAATCACTGACAGGCTTAATCCTCTGATCCCTGACTACTTACTTATCTTGCCCTAAGCAAGTAGTAATGTAATTCATACCAATGCAGACTCACCTGTTCTGGTTGCTTCTTGCAAATGTAATTGTATACTATATTTTCACTTGACACATTGTGGCATGCATTATTCATTTAGTTAGTTTTGTGACTAAATGGTAGACATTTAAGTTATTCCTAAAATTTGACAACTATGACTCATGGTACCAACAATGGTGTACCAGGTTTCTTGTGGATGTAGCTTCACTTGTCTTGAGTTCTGTCTGATAGAACCAGCAGAGGATGTTTGAAGTCCCTGATTTCTTCACATCCTTACATTCTTACATCATGTGACTCTAGTTATCCCAGTTAGTAGACAGTGAAATCTCATGATGGATTTTATTTTAAGTCTCCTGATGATCAGTAATGTTGTATGTCTTTTTAAGTACTTGATGGTTGCCTAGCTGTTTTCCTTGGAGCAGTACCTATTTGAATTCTCTGCCCACTTTTAAAATAAGGTTGTTTGATTTTATTATTAAGTTATGAAGAGTTATTTATGGGTCCTAGGACCAGGACCCTTATAAAATTTGCAAATGTTTTCATCAATTATACATGTTGTCCTCTCTGGGGTTTGATGGTGATCACTGAAGTATGACCACTTTAAATGGTGACAGAGATAAGCTTTTCTTTCTTTTCTCCTTATATGATTATGCTTTTGAAATTCTATCTAAGACTATATTGTCAAAGAGATAGTCAAAGGGAGTTACTTATAAGTTTCCTCTAGGGTTTTTATATGCTTTCATCTCTTGAATTTAGATCTTTGATCTATTTTCTGTGAAGATTTTCCCTAAGTTAAGAGATAGGTGTTCAATGTCACCTGTGCAAATGTCACTTGCTATTGTCTCAGAATCTATTGCTGAAAAGACTATGCTTTTCCTGGTGTATAGCCTTGGGATCCCTTTCAAGCATCAGTGGAACATAGACACATGGCTTTTCACAAGCACTGTGCCTGTGTCTCCAGATATTTTCATGTGGTTTTTATTTTTATAATTTTTAGTCTCTTTATTGACATTCTTTATTTAATATGACATTGCCATGCTACCTTACTTTTCTTTTTAATCACATTCTTCTTTTAATGCATTCTTCCATGGATTTTTTTTTATTAATCTGACATCTATTTTCTTTCCTAGGCAACTCCATTCATCTCTTGTTGGCTGATGTGTGAAGCACAAACTTTGGCTTCTTGTGTGTGTCAGATGCCATCTCTCACTCCCAATACTTGCCCTTAATATTTCTTTCTAGTCTATTTTTGTCATAGCTGGCTGGATAGTTCTATCCAGTACTGTATTCTACAGTTCAATGGAATGGAAAAGTGCCATGGTTCTGATGCTGCAACTCATGAATGTTTCCTTGACTGTACCCTAGACAGCTTTGGATGGAAGTCACTTGCCCAGAGCTCTCTTCACTGTCTCTTTATGTAACAATACTTTGCTATAAATGTTTTGCTAATTGACACCCAGTTGCTGTGATGTTTTCAGCTATATCATGAGGCATGCATTGTTCTACATAGTAAATCAATAACTTTAGGTATGATAAGAATACTTTCTGTGGAACTAGCAAATAGGATCAGCAGGTAAAGGAAGTAAATATATTTGCCTTGTAAATATCACTGCCTAAGTGTGATCCTTGACACTTACAGTGAAGGGTGAGGACCAACTCTAAAAGTTTTACTCTGACCTCTACCCGCATGCCATGGAATGCATGTTCTTACACTTACTGCCACCACACCCGCCACCACAGACACACAGACACACACATACACACACATGCATGCACACACATGCACACATGCACACACACTTAAAAAAACAAACCAGAAATAACTATCTGAAGGAAAATATTAAATCTCAAAGTGCTTGGGAAATAATACAAAGCTTAGTCACTTTGGGGTCAAGTGAACATACAGCACAAGTGAACCCAAGCCAAGGATAAGCCAAGAGGGGTTTACGGCAATCTGTGCACGCCTCTGCAAAGAGAGAGAGGCTCAATCCAGTTATCTCAGTTTCTACATGAAGGTCATAGAAATTAAATGCATATTGCCCCCAATGCTAGCAGAAGGGAGGCAATAATGATAATAAACTGAAATAAGTTTAATTGAAAACATAAACAGAATAGAGAAAAGTCAATGAAATGGAGCACTGACAAATCTCCAGTAAGAGTGACAAGTTATTAAAGAAATAAGATAAACATTGGCAATATGAGGAGTGATGAAGGAGCTTCCCCCAGGCTGTATAGGCAACAAAAAGTATAATGGGGCGATTCTATGAACAACTCAATACCTAAATCACTCACAGCTTAGATGATGCCTTTTCCAAGTTCTATCATGAATCATCGCTACACACCCGCTCATTCTCGCTGCCTTATATCTGTAAAAGAATTTGAATTTGAAATTTAACAACCACCAAGAAAGAAATTTCTAGTCCCAGATGGTTCCACTACAGAAATATTCTAAATGTTTAAAATGAACTAAAACAAACTCAACATGTTTGCGAAAATGTAGTAAAGGAGATTCCCCCATCATTTTTAGAACCAAGTGTGACTGTGATGCCCAAGCCAGAAAAAGACACAACTGCAAAGAAGGACTAAGATAGTCACAAATGTGTCTGAAAGGATCTTTAAAATATGTTAGCAAGAGACTATGACAATATATAAACTCATATGAATGGGAGCGTGGACCTTGGCCGTGCTGGGTTTATTCCAGGGATGAAAGTATGGCTTTATTCTGAAAAATCATTTGGCAATTTCTCCTAAAACTAAACGTGTATTGTATGACCCAGCAGTTGTATCTCCAAGCATTACTACCACAAGGGAAAGACTCATGTTCACATAGACAGAAACAACTGTTCAAAAATTTAAAACAGTTTTTATTGTTTTTGACATAAATGCCCAAGATGGAAAAAAATCCAGATGCTTCTCAATTTCTGAGTAGTTACAGAAACTGTAGCACATCCATATGTTAAAGCATCACTCTGCAGAAAAGTGGTACAGGCTATTGATTAGGCAGCAGCTGGTATGAAATTCCAGAGCAACACATCACACATATGAAATCCAGCCACTTTCCATCTGCCAAGTTTAGGGTATTTTCCTAAGATCTTCAGCCATACTATTAAGTTATTTATTTTAGTTATCTTTGTTTCTTTATTTTAAAAAAATATTTTAAAATTCTCTGGGTGGTGGTGGCACATGCCTTTTATTCCAGCAGTCGGGAAGCAGAAACAGGAGGATATCTGTGAGTTCGAGGCCAGCCTGGTCTACAAGAGCTAGTTCCAG